>CAXARA010001163.1:0-26405 GCA_963971135.1 Stenus bimaculatus
AAAAAAATGTAAATTTTGTTTAAATAATTTTATTTTCATGAAATCTAATTAGAAATGTAGTTTTAAATTTTTTCGGACGATTATTTTTAAAATTATATCAAAAAAACGTTATTATTTAGAAATAATGCGTTTTTCTTAAAAATCAAACAAAAACTGCTGTAACTTTTTTATTTCTTTATAAAAAAATGTAAATTTTGTTTAAATAATTTTTTTTATGAAATCTAATTAGAAATGTAGTTTTAAAATTTTTCGGACCATTATTTTTAAAATTATACCAAAAAAACGTTTTTCTTAAAAATCACACAAAAACTGCAGAAACTTTTTTATTTCTTTATAAAAAAATGTAAATTTTGTTTAAATAATTTTATTTTCATGAAATCTAATTAGAAATGTAGTTTTAAAATTTTTCGGACGATTATTTTTAAAATTATATCAAGAAAACGTTATTTTTTAGAAATAATGCGTTTTTCTTAAAAATCAAACAAAAACTGCTGTAACTTTTTTATTTCTTTATAAAAAAATGTAAATTTTGTTTAAATAATTTTATTTTCATGAAATCTAATTAGAAATGTAGTTTTAAAATTTTTCGGACGATTATTTTTAAAATTATATCAAAAAAACGTTATTTTTTAGAAATAATGCGTTTTTCTTAAAAATCAAACAAAAACTGCTGTAACTTTTTTATCTCTTTATAAAAAAATGTAAATTTTGTTTAAATAATTTTATTTTCATGAAATCTAATTAGAAATGTAGTTTTAAAATTTTTCGGACGATTATTTTTAAAATTATACCAAAAAAACGTTTTTCTTAAAAATCACACAAAAACTGCAGAAACTTTTTTATTTCTTTATAAAAAAATGTAAATTTTGTTTAAATAATTTTATTTTCATGAAATCTAATTAGAAATGTAGTTTTAAAATTTTTCGGACGATTATTTTTAAAATTATACCAAAAAAACGTTATTTTTTAGAAATAATGCGTTTTTCTTAAAAATCAAACAAAAACTGCTGTAACTTTTTTATTTCTTTATAAAAAAATGTAAATTTTGTTTAAATGATTTTATTTTCATGAAATCTAATTAGAAATGTAGTTTTAAAATTTTTCGGTCGATTATTTTTAAAATTATACCAAAAAAAAAACGTTTTTCTTAAAAATCACACAAAAACTGCAGAAACTTTTTTATTTCTTTATAAAAAAATGTAAATTTTGTTTAAATAATTTTATTTTCATGAAATCTAATTAGAAATGTAGTTTTAAAATTTTTCGGACGATTATTTTTAAAATTATAACAAAAAAACTTTATTTTTTAGAAATAATGCGTTTTTCTTAAAAATCAAACAAAAACTGCTGTAACTTTTTTATTTCTTTATAAAAAAATGTAAATTTTGTTTAAATAATTTTATTTTCATGAAATCTAATTAGAAATGTAGTTTTAAAATTTTTCGGTCGATTATTTTTAAAATTATACCAAAAAAAAAACGTTTTTCTTAAAAATCACACAAAAACTGCAGAAACTTTTTTATTTCTTTTTAAAAAAATGTAAATTTTGTTTAAATAATTTTATTTTCATGAAATCTAATTAGAAATGTAGTTTTAAAATTTTTCGGACGATTATTTTTAAAATTATACCAAAAAATGTTATTTTTTAGAAATAATGCGTTTTTCTTAAAAATCAAACAAAAACTGCCGAAACTTTTTTATTTCTTTATAAAAAAATGTAAATTTTGTTTAAATAATTTTAGTTTCATGAAGTCTTATTAGAAATGTAGTTTAAAAATTTTTCGGTCGATTATTTTTAAAATTATACCAAAAAAACATTTTTCTTAAAAATCACACAAACACTGCTGTAACTTTTTTATTTCTTTATAAAAAAATGTAAATTTTGTTTAAATAATTTTATTTTCATGAAATCTAATTAGAAATGTAGTTTTAAAATTTTTCGGACGATTATTTTTAAAATTATATCAAAAAAACGTTATTTTTTAGAAATAATGCGTTTTTCTTAAAAATCAAACAAAAACTGCTGTAACTTTTTTATTTCTTTATAAAAAAATGTAAATTTTGTTTAAATAATTTTATTTTCATGAAATCTAATTAGAAATGTAGTTTTAAAATTTTTCGGACGATTATTTTTAAAATTATACCAAAAAAACGTTATTTTTTAGAAATAATGCGTTTTTCTTAAAAATCAAACAAAAACTGCTGTAACTTTTTTATTTCTTTATAAAAAAATGTAAATTTGGTTTAAATAATTTTAGTTTCATGAAATCTAATTAGAAATGTAGTTTTAAAATTTTTCGGTCGATTATTTTTAAAATTATACCAAAAAAACGTTTTTCTTAAAAATCACAAAAAAACTGCAGAAACTTTTTTATTTCTTTATAAAAAAATGTAAATTTTGTTTAAATAATTTTATTTTCATGAAATCTAATTAGAAATGTAGTTTTAAAATTTTTCGGACGATTATTTTTAAAATTATACCAAAAAACCGTTTTTCTTAAAAATCACACAAAAACTGCAGAAACTTTTTTATTTCTTTATAAAAAAATGTAAATTTTGTTTAAATAATTTTATTTTCATGAAATCTAATTTGAAATGTAGTTTTAAAATTTTTCGGACGATTATTTTTAAAATTATACCAAAAAAACGTAATTTTTTAGAAATAATGCGTTTTTCTTAAAAATCAAACAAAAACTGCTGTAACTTTTTTATTTCTTTATAAAAAAATGTAAATTTAGTTTAAATAATTTTATTTTCATGAAATCTAATTAGAAATGTAGTTTTAAAATTTTTCGGACGATTATTTTTAAAATTATACCAAAAAAACGTTTTTCTTAAAAATCACACAAAAACTGCAGAAACTTTTTTATTTCTTTATAAAAAAATGTAAATTTTGTTTAAATAATTTTATTTTCATGAAATCTAATTAGAAATGTAGTTTTAAAATTTTTCGGACGATTATTTTTAAAATTATACCAAAAAAACGTTATTTTTTAGAAATAATGCGTTTTTCTTAAAAATCAAACAAAAACTGCTGTAACTTTTTTATTTCTTTATAAAAAAATGTAAATTTTGTTTAAATGATTTTATTTTCATGAAATCTAATTAGAAATGTAGTTTTAAAATTTTTCGGTCGATTATTTTTAAAATTATACCAAAAAAACGTTTTTCTTAAAAATCACACAAAAACTGCAGAAACTTTTTTATTTCTTTATAAAAAAATGTAAATTTTGTTTAAATAATTTTATTTTCATGAAATCTAATTAGAAATGTAGTTTTAAAATTTTTCGGACGATTATTTTTAAAATTATAACAAAAAAACTTTATTTTTTAGAAATAATGCGTTTTTCTTAAAAATCAAACAAAAACTGCTGTAACTTTTTTATTTCTTTATAAAAAAATGTAAATTTTGTTTAAATAATTTTATTTTCATGAAATCTAATTAGAAATGTAGTTTTAAAATTTTTCGGTCGATTATTTTTAAAATTATACCAAAAAAAACGTTTTTCTTAAAAATCACACAAAAACTGCAGAAACTTTTTTATTTCTTTTTAAAAAAATGTAAATTTTGTTTAAATAATTTTATTTTCATGAAATCTAATTAGAAATGTAGTTTTAAAATTTTTCGGACGATTATTTTTAAAATTATACCAAAAAATGTTATTTTTTAGAAATAATGCGTTTTTCTTAAAAATCAAACAAAAACTGCCGAAACTTTTTTATTTCTTTATAAAAAAATGTAAATTTTGTTTAAATAATTTTAGTTTCATGAAGTCTTATTAGAAATGTAGTTTAAAAATTTTTCGGTCGATTATTTTTAAAATTATACCAAAAAAACATTTTTCTTAAAAATCACACAAACACTGCTGTAACTTTTTTATTTCTTTATAAAAAAATGTAAATTTTGTTTAAATAATTTTATTTTCATGAAATCTAATTAGAAATGTAGTTTTAAAATTTTTCGGACGATTATTTTTAAAATTATATCAAAAAAACGTTATTTTTTAGAAATAATGCGTTTTTCTTAAAAATCAAACAAAAACTGCTGTAACTTTTTTATTTCTTTATAAAAAAATGTAAATTTTGTTTAAATAATTTTATTTTCATGAAATCTAATTAGAAATGTAGTTTTAAAATTTTTCGGACGATTATTTTTAAAATTATACCAAAAAAACGTTATTTTTTAGAAATAATGCGTTTTTCTTAAAAATCAAACAAAAACTGCTGTAACTTTTTTATTTCTTTATAAAAAAATGTAAATTTGGTTTAAATAATTTTAGTTTCATGAAATCTAATTAGAAATGTAGTTTTAAAATTTTTCGGTCGATTATTTTTAAAATTATACCAAAAAAACGTTTTTCTTAAAAATCACAAAAAAACTGCAGAAACTTTTTTATTTCTTTATAAAAAAATGTAAATTTTGTTTAAATAATTTTATTTTCATGAAATCTAATTAGAAATGTAGTTTTAAAATTTTTCGGACGATTATTTTTAAAATTATACCAAAAAACCGTTTTTCTTAAAAATCACACAAAAACTGCAGAAACTTTTTTATTTCTTTATAAAAAAATGTAAATTTTGTTTAAATAATTTTATTTTCATGAAATCTAATTTGAAATGTAGTTTTAAAATTTTTCGGACGATTATTTTTAAAATTATACCAAAAAAACGTAATTTTTTAGAAATAATGCGTTTTTCTTAAAAATCAAACAAAAACTGCTGTAACTTTTTTATTTCTTTATAAAAAAATGTAAATTTAGTTTAAATAATTTTATTTTCATGAAATCTAATTAGAAATGTAGTTTTAAAATTTTTCGGACGATTATTTTTAAAATTATACCAAAAAAACGTTTTTCTTAAAAATCACACAAAAACTGCAGAAACTTTTTTATTTCTTTATAAAAAAATGTAAATTTTGTTTAAATAATTTTATTTTTATGAAATCTAATTAGAAATGTAGTTTTAAAATTTTTCGGACGATTATTTTTAAAATTATACCAAAAAAACGTTATTTTTTAGAAATAATGCGTTTTTCTTAAAAATCAAACAAAAACTGCTGTAACTTTTTTATTTCTTTATAAAAAAATGTAAATTTTGTTTAAATAATTTTATTTTCATAAAATCTAATTAGAAATGTAGTTTTAAAATTTTTCGGTCGATTATTTTTAAAATTATATCAAAAAAACGTTTTTCTTAAAAATCACACAAAAACTGCAGAAACTTTTTTATTTCTTTATAAAAAAATGTAAATTTTGTTTAAATAATTTTATTTTCATGAAATCTAATTAGAAATGTAGTTTTAAAATTTTTCAGACGATTATTTTTAAAATTATATCAAAAAAACGTTATTTTTTAGAAATAATGCGTTTTTCTTAAAAATCAAACAAAAACTGCTGTAACTTTTTTATTTCTTTATAAAAAAATGTAAATTTTGTTTAAATAATTTTATTTTCATAAAATCTAATTAGAAATGTAGTTTTAAAATATTTCGGACGATTATTTTTAAAATTATATCAAAAAAACGTTATTTTTTAGAAATAATGCGTTTTTCTTAAAAATCAAACAAAAACTGCTGTAACTTTTTTATTTCTTTATAAAAAAATGTAAATTTTGTTTAAATAATTTTATTTTCATGAAATCTAATTAGAAATGTAGTTTTAAAATTTTTCAGACGATTATTTTTAAAATTATATCAAAAAAACGTTATTTTTTAGAAATAATGCGTTTTTCTTAAAAATCAAACAAAAACTGCTGTAACTTTTTTATTTCTTTATAAAAAAATGTAAATTTTGTTTAAATAATTTTATTTTCATGAAATCTAATTAGAAATGTAGTTTTAAAATTTTTCGGACGATTATTTTTAAAATTATACCAAAAAAACGTTATTTTTTAGAAATAATGCGTTTTTCTTAAAAATCAAACAAAAACTGCTGTAACTTTTTTATTTCTTTATAAAAAAATGTAAATTTGGTTTAAATAATTTTAGTTTCATGAAATCTAATTAGAAATGTAGTTTTAAAATTTTTCGGTCGATTATTTTTAAAATTATACCAAAAAAACGTTTTTCTTAAAAATCACACAAAAACTGCAGAAACTTTTTTATTTCTTTATAAAAAAATGTAAATTTTGTTTAAATAATTTTATTTTCATGAAATCTAATTAGAAATGTAGTTTTAAAATTTTTCGGACGATTATTTTTAAAATTATACCAAAAAAACGTTTTTCTTAAAAATCACACAAAAACTGCTGTAACTTTTTTATTTCTTTATAAAAAAATGTAAATTTTGTTTAAATAATTTTATTTTCATGAAATCTAATTAGAAATGTAGTTTTAAAATTTTTCGGACGATTATTTTTAAAATTATATCAAAAAAACGTTATTTTTTAGAAATAATGCGTTTTTCTTAAAAATCAAACAAAAACTGCTGTAACTTTTTTATTTCTTTATAAAAAAATGTAAATTTTGTTTAAATAATTTTATTTTCATGAAATCTAATTAGAAATGTAGTTTTAAAATTTTTCGGACGATTATTTTTAAAATTATACCAAAAAAACGTTATTTTTTAGAAATAATGCGTTTTTCTTAAAAATCAAACAAAAACTGCTGTAACTTTTTTATTTCTTTATAAAAAAATGTAAATTTGGTTTAAATAATTTTAGTTTCATGAAATCTAATTAGAAATGTAGTTTTAAAATTTTTCGGTCGATTATTTTTAAAATTATACCAAAAAAACGTTTTTCTTAAAAATCACAAAAAAACTGCAGAAACTTTTTTATTTCTTTATAAAAAAATGTAAATTTTGTTTAAATAATTTTATTTTCATGAAATCTAATTAGAAATGTAGTTTTAAAATTTTTCGGACGATTATTTTTAAAATTATACCAAAAAACCGTTTTTCTTAAAAATCACACAAAAACTGCAGAAACTTTTTTATTTCTTTATAAAAAAATGTAAATTTTGTTTAAATAATTTTATTTTCATGAAATCTAATTTGAAATGTAGTTTTAAAATTTTTCGGACGATTATTTTTAAAATTATACCAAAAAAACGTTATTTTTTAGAAATAATGCGTTTTTCTTAAAAATCAAACAAAAACTGCTGTAACTTTTTTATTTCTTTATAAAAAAATGTAAATTTAGTTTAAATAATTTTATTTTCATGAAATCTAATTAGAAATGTAGTTTTAAAATTTTTCGGACGATTATTTTTAAAATTATACCAAAAAAACATTTTTCTTAAAAATCACACAAAAACTGCAGAAACTTTTTTATTTCTTTATAAAAAAATGTAAATTTTGTTTAAATAATTTTATTTTTATGAAATCTAATTAGAAATGTAGTTTTAAAATTTTTCGGACGATTATTTTTAAAATTATACCAAAAAAACGTTATTTTTTAGAAATAATGCGTTTTTCTTAAAAATCAAACAAAAACTGCTGTAACTTTTTTATTTCTTTATAAAAAAATGTAAATTTTGTTTAAATAATTTTATTTTCATAAAATCTAATTAGAAATGTAGTTTTAAAATTTTTCGGTCGATTATTTTTAAAATTATATCAAAAAAACGTTTTTCTTAAAAATCACACAAAAACTGCAGAAACTTTTTTATTTCTTTATAAAAAAATGTAAATTTTGTTTAAATAATTTTATTTTCATGAAATCTAATTAGAAATGTAGTTTTAAAATTTTTCAGACGATTATTTTTAAAATTATATCAAAAAAACGTTATTTTTTAGAAATAATGCGTTTTTCTTAAAAATCAAACAAAAACTGCTGTAACTTTTTTATTTCTTTATAAAAAAATGTAAATTTTGTTTAAATAATTTTATTTTCATGAAATCTAATTAGAAATGTAGTTTTAAAATATTTCGGACGATTATTTTTAAAATTATATCAAAAAAACGTTATTTTTTAGAAATAATGCGTTTTTCTTAAAAATCAAACAAAAACTGCTGTAACTTTTTTATTTCTTTATAAAAAAATGTAAATTTTGTTTAAATAATTTTATTTTCATGAAATCTAATTAGAAATGTAGTTTTAAAATTTTTCAGACGATTATTTTTAAAATTATATCAAAAAAACGTTATTTTTAATTAATTATAATGCGAATGTAAAATGTTCCAGCTGAAAGATTTATAGATCACGGTTCTGTGTTTTAACGCGTTTCTCGAGTTTTCTGTAAAAATTTAAACCAGTAGTAATTGGTGCATAGACTTTAGTTTATAAACTCTTAAAAAACTTGTGGGTTTTGTGCAAAATTCTCATATAATCAGGTATTTTGTTAATTAATGATCGAACCACAACTTAACCTCAATTCGTTTGTGTGAGATTTTGCAAATTAAACTAAATTGTTAAAAGTGAATAATTTATGCCATTTTATATTGTTACAATTTCAATTGAACTCAGCAAAGTATCAGCTCCGGTCTAGAGCGTTTAGGCGCCTGACTTGAGAGTTTCATTCTGAAGGTCTGCGGTTCAAATCTCACGATCTCTTGAAATTTTTATTATTCGTATTTTATAATATTATTTTGTGTTGAATTTTTGTGTAATCCTTTCCTTTGTTTTTGTCACTTTTGCCCATATTCCGAGGTCTTCTTGTGTGTTTGTTAGTCACTGCTAACGACCCAGCAGATGTGAAGAGTGTCCCCGTCTTTTTACCAAATTTTAAATTTTATTCTAAGATAATTTTATGTTAACATAAGAGTACCTTAGCAAGATAATCATGGGTGATAAAGATAAGACTGTAGAAAAATGTCGCAAATGTTTTTCTACCGTTAAAAAAGCTCGTATTGATTGCGTACGCTGTGACGCTATTTATCATGTGAGTTGTGCGGGGAGAGTAAAGAATGGCAAGTTTATAAACAAAGAAGAATTTGATTGCTGCTTGCTCACTGAAAGTAACTTAGTGGATAGAAGCGATCTTAGCCAAAGTAATACACCTTCAGCTTCCGCAACAACTAGTTTTGATTTTGGACTTGACAGGAAACTGTTGGTCGAACTTAATACTGTCGTCAAAGGTCTGGTAACATCTGTAAATACATTGGTTAATGATTTCAACACATATAAAGAAGTTATTAACAATATGAAAACCTTGTCAGATGACTGTGAAAAATTGAAAGCTGAAAACAATGAGTTAAGAGGAACCGTCCACAGCCTGTTAACAAAAGTAAATAACATTGAACAAAACCTCTTGAGTACGGATAATCAAGCATCTTCGCAACTTGGACAGGGTGAACTTATTGCAGAATTTGAAAACCGGAAAAAGCGCGAATGTAATCTAATGTTATATAATGTTCTTGAATCGGATAGTGTTGTCGATGGAGCTGATGAACGGATTTCTATTGATCTCGCCAAAGTTAAAGAGATTGTTACGTACTTTATGGTATTAATTTGATTTTGTTGTCTGTAATATTATTTTATGTTTACATTGCGCATAATATCATTGTAAATTTCCATCGCGCATGGTTGCTAGCTCAGCTGCGAACCTACGCGAGTGGACGAGAGACTCACGAGCCTCATGAGCCAGTACAAGCTCAACCTGCTTCGATACCAGACACATGTATCTATTTTTCTATACAAATAAAAGTGTAACAAACAAGCACAAGTGTATGTTGTTTTTTTAAACCACCCGCTTGTCAACATTTTGGTCCTTCGAACCGGATGCGTAGCGTTGATTCGCAACGAACAACCCGCAATCAAAAACAGTGGACAAGACAATAGTAACAGCGTCGCCCATCCAGGTAGTGCAACGGCCGAAACAGCAGTCAGCCTCACAACTTCGCTTGGACGACCAACTTGACGCAGCAGCGCGCTACAGAAATAAACACAGCCAAGAGTGAGACGGCGCACATCTATTGTTCGCAACAAGCGCGACAAAACAAGACGCCTAAAAACAATACGCGGTGAGTTCCTACCTATTTTATTCCTATATAAATAATTAATTCAGCACTGTCTCATCTGAATTGGCATATTTATTTTTTTTTAACGTTCGTAAATTTCAAAACTCAACAAAAATGACGGACTTAGCTAAATTAAAACAAAGCCGTGCAGCGCTTAAATCTCAGCTAACGCGTTTTGACACATTTTATAAAAATTTCTTAGCGTCTGAAAAAGGCAACGAGGCAAAGGCCGAATTAAAAAATAGAGTCAGTAAATTAGAACCGTTGTTAGATAAATTCAGTGAAATTCAATTAGAAATTGTCAATATTGATAAAACAGAACAAGACATAACGGAAGCAGCTTATGAACAATTTGAAAACCATTATTTCGCGTCATTGTCTCCTGCTCAAGATTTTATAGAAAAGCATTGCAAGGTAATTTCAAATGTGGAACTTCCACCCCCGCGACAGATTTCACATGTCGAGTCAAACGATGTGATTCTTCCAGCTGCGCATATTCCCACATTTAGTGGCGCATATCAAGATTGGGCAGAATTTCATGACTTATTCACTTCAATTATACATTCAAATCAAAAAATTAGTGACATGCGAAAATTTCTCTATTTAAAAACATCTTTAAAAGGAGAAGCGTCTAAAGTCATACAATCTTTACAATCCTCTTCTACAAGTTATCACACAGCATGGGAATTACTTTGTGACAGATATGACAACAAAAATTTAGCTATTCATGAACATATAAAAGCCTTGTTTGATTTACCGCCAATAAAAACACAATGCCATGTTAAGTTACGTAACTTGCTTGACACCTACCAAACTCATTTAAGGTCCTTAACTGCACTAAAACAAAGCATTGATAATTGGGATCCTTTATTGATTCACATAATAACTAGCAAATTAGATTCAGTCACATTTCGTCAATGGGAGGAAACTATCCCCATTGACACAATGCCTAAGTTACAAGATTTAACCGATTTTATCAAACAAAAGTCTAAGTTGCTCGAAAAAATACAAAGCAGTGAACCAAGCAACAAGGATGCTCAAGTCAAACCGGAAGGTAATTTAAAATTCAAATCCAAAACACATTCATTCTTAGCTGCCCAAAGGAAATGTAACTTTTGCAACAACATTAATCATTTCATTTATTCTTGCCCTGATTTTCTTAAACTAAATGTAAGCGAAAGAATAACCGAAACCAAAAAACTTAAATTATGCTTGAATTGTTTAAGGCAAAATCATATTAGCTCTGAATGCAAATCAACTCATTGTAAAAAATGTGACAAAAAACACAACTCACTTTTACATTTAGAAACACAAAAGCATGAGCCAAGGCCCAATTCAAATCCTCCTGAAATCACGTTAACTTCGCGAAATCAAACGCGCAGTGAGCTTTCAAATCAAATATTATTATCAACAGTAAACATACTAGTGTTTGACAAGGAAGGCAAACTGCATGACTGCAGAGCACTGCTGGACTCAGGTTCACAATCCAATTTTATTTCAAAGAGTTTGTCAGATTATTTAAAATTGGATACATTCAAAATCAATTTACAGGTCGTTGGAATTTCTCAAAATCCATCTGACATCAATTTTAATACACAAGTAAAAATAAAATCAAGAATTAACAATTTTTCCTCAAAAATATCTTGTCTAATAGTAGATAAAATTGCTGATAATGTGCCAAACTTCACATTTAATCCTAATATTTTGAACATACCTCCAAACGTAAGCTTAGCTGATCCAGATTTTCACAAGCCAGGTAAAATTGATTTATTATTGGGTGCAAGCATATTTTGGAATTTGTTATCAATGGGTCAAATTAAATTAGGATCAGGAAAACCTATATTACAAAAAACTATTTTTGGTTGGATTTTGTCCGGTCCAATAAATCACATAAAATTCAATCAAGTTTCACATTGCAATTTTAATACGAATCTCGAATTACACAACCAAATTGCAAAGTTTTGGGAATTAGAAGAACCTATTTCGGTAAATAACTTCTCTTCTGAAGAAAATTATTGCGAGTCACATTATGCAGAAAATACAATTCGTGATAAAACGGGAAAATTTGTAGTAACAATTCCTCTTAAGCATTCAACAGAAAGGCTAGGAGAATCGAAACAGATCGCAACTAGGAGATTTCTGAATCTTGAATCAAAACTCGAAAGA
Organism: Stenus bimaculatus; assembly: GCA_963971135.1. Taxonomy (NCBI): domain Eukaryota; kingdom Metazoa; phylum Arthropoda; class Insecta; order Coleoptera; family Staphylinidae; genus Stenus; species Stenus bimaculatus. The sequence continues at coordinate 12,066 of CAXARA010001163.1, forward strand.
AACACGAATTTAAAAATCGAATATGTTAATTTTATGCATGAATATCAAAATTTGAACCACATGTCCTTAGCAGAAACTGACATTGAAAACGATTCCCTCAAATCAGTTTATCTTCCACATCATTGTGTCATAAAAGATAAAAATCTTGCGTCAAAAATCAGAGTAGTTTTTGATGGCTCTGCTCGAACAAGTTCCGGTTACTCCCTGAATGATATTCAGATGGTGGGACCTACACTACAACAGGACTTAACCTCCATCTTGATAAGATTCAGGCAACATTCCATAGTCATTACTGCGGACATAAAAAAGATGTACCGCCAAGTTCTTGTCACACCGGAGCAAAGATCTCTACAGCAAATTCTTTGGAGGGAAAACCCTTCTCAACCTTTATGTACATTTAAACTAAATACAGTCACTTACGGTACTGCAGCAGCGTCATACTTAGCTATCAGATCTTTGCAACAGGTAGGACAGGACATAAAGCAAACGCATCCAGCAATTTCAAAAATTATTTTATCGGATTTTTATGTTGATGACCTCATTACCGGCGTTGATTCGAAACAAGAGGCAACTCAAATACATAATAATCTTTTCGAAATTATGAGCCAATACGGTTTTGAATTAGTAAAATGGAATTCAAATGAAAAATCAATTTTTAATAAGACTGAAAGAGTCAAAACCATCAATGATACACTGCATTTCGGTACCATAGAATCAACAAAAACATTAGGATTATTTTGGTCCTCCAGTGAGGATTACTTAACTTACAGAATCGGTCAAAGCGATACATCTAAATCAATCACAAAACGGGTAATTCTTTCTGATATCGCACAAGTGTTCGATCCGCTTGGACTACTCGCGCCTTGTATAATAATTGCTAAGATCATTTTACAAAAACTCTGGCAATACAAATTAAATTGGGACGAATCAATTCCAACAGATCTTTATACAAAATGGACCGATTTTAGAAAAGGTCTACTTTCATTAAATGCAATTCAAATTCCGCGTAGAACAATTATTACGGAAGCAAACATAATTGAGTTACATGGCTTTTCGGACGCCAGTGAATCTGCATACGGAGCTGCAATTTACATTAGATCAAAAGACATTTCTGGAAAAATATTGGTTAGGCTAGTCTGCTCAAAGTCTAGAGTAGCACCACTAAAATCATTAACCATTCCAAGATTGGAATTATGCGGTGCGTTGTTGTTGGCTCAATTAACAGACAAAGTAATAAAATCCATGAATATAGTCTTTCATAAACTATATTATTTTACTGATTCACAAATAGTCCTTTCCTGGTTAAAAATGGAACCGAATCAATTAAAAACTTTCGTATCAAATAAAGTCTCACAAATTCAATCGCTAACCAATGCAAATAACTGGTTCCACGTCAGTTCAAAGGACAACCCAGCCGATCTTGTCTCGCGTGGAATAAATCCTTCAGATATATCAAATAAAATGATTTGGTGGTCCGGTCCCAAATGGTTATCAAACCCAGATGATCAATTTCCACTGAAGCAAGCAGTCTTGCTCGAAGACACAGTAGTAAATTCGGAAATTAAACCTCCCAAAACCTTGTCATTTCTTGTTGCTAAAAACATTGAAATTTTCAATAAATACTCAGAGTTTAACAAACTGAAACGTGTAACTGCTTATTGCTTAAGATTTATCACATACGGTAAAACGCCAAAACAATCAAGAATCAAGGGCCCTTTAAGTTCCCTTGAATTGCAAAGGTCAGAGCATTGCCTGATAAAGTTGGCTCAAGCAGAGTGCTTTCCCAGAGAAATCAAGAGTTTAGAGTCAAAACAACCTTTAAATAAAAATAGCAAAATATTGTCTCTGGACCCATTTTTAGGCGATTTAAAAATATTAAGAGTTGGAGGCAGATTAATTAATTCAAACTTCAGCTTCGATAAAAAACATCCTATAGTTTTACCAAACAAGCATAATTTAACAAAATTAATAATAAGACACAATCATGTATTAAACTTACATTCAGGCGTGCAATCACTATTGTCCTCAATGCGTGAACAGTATTGGCCAGTTAATGGTCGAAATCAAACAAAAAATGTCATTCGATCTTGCATAAGATGTTTTCGTGCAAAACCACGCGATATCACTTATTTAATGGGAAATTTACCTGACTTTCGTACCAAACAATGTTTTCCCTTCGAAAATTGCGGAACTGACTTTGCAGGTCCTTTTTTGGTCAAGTCAAGCAAGGGTCGAGGGCATAAAACAAGCAAGGTTTACGCATGCCTTTTCATTTGTATGGCCACCAGGGCTGTTCATTTAGAGGTGGTGTGTGACTTAACTTCGGAGGCGTTTATTGCAGCACTTAGACGTTTCTCCTCAAGACGTTGTAAACCTAGTCACATTTACAGTGATAACGGCACAAACTATGTAGGGGCCAATGCGGAGCTGCAAGTATTAACAAAGTTTCTTGAAAATGAGTCAAATACCATAATAACAAATGCTGCTAATTTAGGTATATCATGGCATTTCATCCCTGCAAAATCTCCCCACTTCGGCGGTTTGTGGGAAGCGGGTATAAAATCCACAAAATTTCATTTAAGGCGTGTATTAGGTAATGCTTCACTAACATATGAGACTTTGAATACTGTACTTGTTCAGATTGAAGCAGTGCTGAACTCTCGTCCTCTATCCTGTCTTTCAAATGATCCAAACGATCCATTACCTTTGACCCCCGCTCACTTTTTGGTTGGACGCCCGTTAACTTCAGTACCAGATCCAAACGTAACGGAGATCCCAACAAACAGGCTTTCTGTATACCAACATTTGCAAGCTATGTTACAACATTTCTGGCGTCGTTGGTCTTTAGAATATATATCAGAGATGCAACAACGTAGAAAATGGCAACTTCAAGGTCCAGAGAACATCCACGTTGGCGATGTGGTGATCCTAAAGGACGAAAATTCTCCACCTCTTCATTGGCAACTTGGCAGAGTATCCGACATCCATCCAGACAACCTAGGTGTCGTGCGTGTAGTGACAGTGCGCACATCTGGCGCATTTCTAAAACGTGCGGTCGCAAAAATATGTGTGTTGCCCCTCTCAGAAAAGTAACTTAAGAGTTTTTACGCACCACATAGTTTTACATTTTTACAATTTTGTTTCATTTCTATCCATAAAGTATACTTGTTCTTTCCCTGAGGGGCCAATATGTTACGTACTTTATGGTATTAATTTGATTTTGTTGTCTGTAATATTATTTTATGTTTACATTGCGCATAATATCATTGTAAATTTCCATCGCGCATGGTTGCTAGCTCAGCTGCGAACCTACGCGAGTGGACGAGAGACTCACGAGCCTCATGAGCCAGTACAAGCTCAACCTGCTTCGATACCAGACACATGTATCTATTTTTCTATACAAATAAAAGTGTAACAAACAAGCACAAGTGTATGTTGTTTTTTTAAACCACCCGCTTGTCAACAGAGATCTTGACTCCCATTTTCACCAATCCTGATATTAAAACTGTATTTAGGATTGGAAAACGGAATAATAACTTACGTCCGTTAAAAGTTGTTTTTCAAAGCCCAGACAAGGTCCATTTTGTATTAAGAAATAAAGACAAACTCCAAAACAATATCAAGGCTCAGCCTGATAGAACCTTCACGCAGCGTCAAGAATTAAAACAGTGCCTAGAAGAGTTGAAACAAAGAAAAGCAAATGGTGAAAATAATCTAATGCTTAAGTACGTCAATAATTCGCCCAAAGTGGTACCTAAACCTCCAAAAAACTAAATACCTCCCAACAGCAAGCTAAACATAAATTTAAATGTTACTATCAAAACGTTCGTGGACTACGAACGAAAACAATTAATTTTTTAACTAACACGAGCACATCGGAGAATATTTATGATGCATTTTTTTTAACGGAAACTTGGCTCGATGAAGATATCTTTAATAATGAATTGTTTACTGAAAATTATAATGTATATCGTAATGATAGGAAAAATAAAAAAGGCGGAGGAGCTTTAATTGCGGTTAAGAACACGTTTAGTTGTGAAGAAATAAGTTTATCTATACCTAATATTGAAGTTGCCGCTGTAAAACTTTTACTTAAAGGGAATTCCATCGTTCTCTTATGCTGTTATATACCACCTTCTTTGACAACTATACATTACAATACACTCTTTGAAGAGATTGAATCATCATTATGCCCTGTTTCACCTAATATTATAATGGCGGGCGATTTTAATTTACCAAACTACAAGAACAGTTTATATCAGTATGTAAGTGATGACAAAATAATATGTTTAAATAACTTTCTAAATTTTTGTGATCTCGAGCAACATAATAGGGTTGAAAATTCTCAGAACAGAATATTAGACTTAATACTTACACCTAGTCATCTTAAATGTAAGGTTATAAGAGAACCTATACCCCTGGTCAATGAGGACATATATCACCCAGCATTAAACTTTTCTTTATTACTGACTGAAGAATCAATATCCAATTTTGAATTATCCGAAACTCGCAGTTTTAATTTTAAGAAAGCAGATTTTCTGAATCTTTATGATAGTATGTGTAAAGTTTCGTGGGATAACTTATTAAATCAGAATGATGTAAACGCTGCTTGTGAAGTATTTTATGATAAACTATACAGCATTTTTGAACTGCATGTCCCAAGAACAGGAGCAAACAAAAGAATGTCAAATTATCCGCCTTGGTTTGACAAGGAAATAATAAACATGATTAAGAGTAAAGATTGTGCCCGTAGAAGATTTATCAGGTCCAAAAGTATGGAAGATAAAGAAACTTTTATTACGGAGAGAAGAACATTAAAAAATATGATTAACATTGCCAGAACAAATTACGTACGCTGTGCAGAAGCTGACATGAATGCAGACCCAAGTAAATTTTGGTCATACTTACACAACATTAAGAATTCTTCAAGGATTCCGGGTACGATGTCTTATGAAGGTGAAATTATTACCGACCCCATTGACATAGTTAATTCCTTCGCAAAACATTTCAAGAGTGTATTTCGTACTGATAAATTTAATGACAGTTTTCAAATCTCAAGACAGTGTATGGGTGATCTATCTCTTAATGAAGAAACAGTCATGAAGAATCTTAAGCAGCTAAATGGATCTCTCAGCATGGGAATGGATATGGTTCCATCTTTAATAATCAAAGATTGCGCACCTGTTATTGTTAAACCGATTTTACATTTATTTAATTTAATCTTAAAAACAGGTATCTTTCCTGATATATGGAAAAAAGTGAGGGTGGTTCCTGTGTATAAATCTGGCAATAAAAAGGATATCTTAAATTACCGTCCCATCTCAATTTTGAGCAACTTCTCAAAGGTGTTCGAAAGTATCATAAGTGATGAAATTTATACAAGAGTACATGTTCATATTAGTAATTATCAACATGGTTTTATTCGTAGACGCTCAACCTCTAGTAATCTTTTGAATCTCACTCAATACATATTTGGAAGTATGAGCAGTAATGAACAAGTTGATGTTATATACACAGATATTTCTAAAGCTTTTGATCAAATGTCACATCAAATCTTACTTGAGAAGCTTGTTCAATTTGAGATACCATACAATATAATCTCTGTGTTATCATCCTATTTGTCAAATCGGGTTCAGAAGGTTTGTTATAACGGATTTTATTCTAATTGTTATGTAGCTACCAGTGGTGTGCCGCAAGGTTCGAATTTGGGACCTTTGCTATTTGTTTTATTTATTAATGATTTAGCTGCTCAAATTAAAAGTTTTATTCTATTGTATGCGGATGATGTGAAAATATACAGGTCTATACAATGTGTCTTTGATTGTGATCAACTTCAGAAAGATCTTAATACAGTATTTGAATGGTGTAACAAAAACGGTTTAAAATTAAATACTAGTAAATGTTGTATTATGTCATATTGTCGTAAAACTCAAACACTATTTTATGATTACTTAATTAATGATGCAAGTTTAAACAGATGTTTTGAAATTAAAGATCTGGGTGTAGAATTTGATGTTAAGTTAACTTTTAATCAGCATATAGAAAACCTTACAAAATCTTGTTTTCGGACTCTAGGTTTCATTGCTAGAAATACCAAAGAATTTAGTGCAGATACCTTAAAGATGCTTTACAGCTCATACATTCTTAGTAAAATGACGTATTGTTCTGTAATATGGTGCCCTTCTTATGAAAAGTATGTAAATATGCTTGAAAAGGTTCAAAGAAAATTTTTGAGATTGTTATTCTATCGGAAGCATGGCACTTATCCAAATCAAGATCATCCTTATGATATGTTGTTGAGAGAATTTAAATACATAACGGTAGCTGACACCCACAAAATTATATCAATTCTGTATTTGTTTAAGATAGTTCACAATTATATTGATGATTCCAATTCGTTAGAACTCATAAATTTTACAGTACCACGCTTAGCATCGAGATCGACTCGTACATTTTACTACGTCACTGCTCAAACGAATTATCTTAATAACTCTCCTTTTTACATGATGTACCGTAATTATCATGATGTTCAAGACTCTGTTGATATATTTATTAATGACATTATTAAGTATAAAAAGGTAATACATGAATGTTTTAGCGCAACATAATGTTATATTTTAGTTCGTATTATGTCTGTATACTCGTATATTGTCAATGTATAATCTTTTATTTTATTTATATATATATTTTTAACCAACTTATTATTAACTATATATTTTTAAATGTTATATTATATTATATGTTATCCTGTAATAGGCTGCTTGCTGTTGGATAATAAACTATTATTATTATTATTATTATTATTATTATTATTATTATTTTTTAGAAATAATGCGTTTTTCTTAAAAATCAAACAAAAACTGCTGTAACTTTTTTATTTCTTTATAAAAAAAAGTAAATTTTGTTTAAATAATTTTATTTTCATGAAGTCTTATTAGAAATGTAGTTTAAAAATTTTTCGGTCGATTATTTTTAAAATTATACCAAAAAAACATTTTTCTTAAAAATCACACAAACACTGCTGTAACTTTTTTATTTCTTTCTAAAAAAATGTAAATTTTGTTTAAATAATTTTATTTTCATGAAATCTAATTAGAAATGTAGTTTTAAAATTTTTCGGACGATTATTTTTAAAATTATATCAAAAAAACGTTATTTTTTAGAAATAATGCGTTTTTCTTAAAAATCAAACAAAAACTGCTGTAACTTTTTTATTTCTTTATAAAAAAATGTAAATTTTGTTTAAATAATTTTATTTTCATGAAATCTAATTAGAAATGTAGTTTTAAAATTTTTCGGACGATTATTTTTAAAATTATACCAAAAAAACGTTATTTTTTAGAAATAATGCGTTTTTCTTAAAAATCAAACAAAAACTGCTGTAACTTTTTTATTTCTTTATAAAAAAATGTAAATTTGGTTTAAATAATTTTAGTTTCATGAAATCTAATTAGAAATGTAGTTTTAAAATTTTTCGGTCGATTATTTTTAAAATTATACCAAAAAAACGTTTTTCTTAAAAATCACACAAAAACTGCAGAAACTTTTTTATTTCTTTATAAAAAAATGTAAATTTTGTTTAAATAATTTTATTTTCATGAAATCTAATTAGAAATGTAGTTTTAAAATTTTTCGGACGATTATTTTTAAAATTATACCAAAAAAACGTTTTTCTTAAAAATCACACAAAAACTGCAGAAACTTTTTTATTTCTTTATAAAAAAATGTAAATTTTATTTAAATAATTTTATTTTCATGAAATCTAATTTGAAATGTAGTTTTAAAATTTTTCGGACGATTATTTTTAAAATTATACCAAAAAAACGTTATTTTTTAGAAATAATGCGTTTTTCTTAAAAATCAAACAAAAACTGCTGTAACTTTTTTATTTCTTTATAAAAAAATGTAAATTTAGTTTAAATAATTTTATTTTCATGAAATCTAATTAGAAATGTAGTTTTAAAATTTTTCAGACGATTATTTTTAAATTTATACCAAAAAAACGTTTTTCTTAAAAATCACACAAAAACTGCAGAAACTTTTTTATTTCTTTATAAAAAAATGTAAATTTTGTTTAAGTAATTTTATTTTTATGAAATCTAATTAGAAATGTAGTTTTAAAATTTTTCGGAAGATTATTTTTAAAATTATACCAAAAAAACGTTATTTTTTAGAAATAATGCGTTTTTCTTAAAAATCAAACAAAAACTGCTGTAACTTTTTTATTTCTTTATAAAAAAATGTAAATTTTGTTTAAATAATTTTATTTTCTTAAATCTAATTAGAAATGTAGTTTTAAAATTTTTCGGTCGATTATTTTTAAAATTATATCAAAAAAACGTTTTTCTTAAAAATCACACAAAAACTGCAGAAACTTTTTTATTTCTTTATAAAAAAATGTAAATTTTGTTTAAATAATTTTATTTTCATGAAATCTAATTAGAAATGTAGTTTTAAAATATTTCGGACGATTATTTTTAAAATTATATCAAAAAAACGTTATTTTTTAGAAATAATGCGTTTTTCTTAAAAATCAAACAAAAACTGCTGTAACTTTTTTATTTCTTTATAAAAAAATGTAAATTTTGTTTAAATAATTTTATTTTCATGAAATCTAATTAGAAATGTAGTTTTAAAATTTTTCGGACGATTATTTTTAAAATTATACCAAAAAAACGTTTTTCTTAAAAATCACACAAAAACTGCAGAAACTTTTTTATTTCTTTATAAAAAAATGTAAATTTTGTTTAAATAATTTTATTTTCATGAAATCTAATTAGAAATGTAGTTTTAAAATTTTGCTGACGATTATTTTTAAAATTATATCAAAAAAACGTTATTTTTTAGAAATAATGCGTTTTTCTTAAAAATCAAACAAAAACTGCAGAAACTTTTTTATTTCTTTATAAAAAAATGTAAATTTTGTTTAAATAATTTTAGTTTCATGAAATCTAATTAGAAATGTAGTTTTAAAATTTTTCGGTCTATTATTTTTAAAATTATACCAAAAAAACGTTTTTCTTAAAAATCACACAAAAACTGCAGAAACTTTTTTATTTCTTTATAAAAAAATGTAAATTTTGTTTAAATAATTTTATTTTCATGAAATCTAATTAGAAATGTAGTTTTAAAATTTTGCTGACGATTATTTTTAAAATTATATCAAAAAAACGTTATTTTTTAGAAATAATGCGTTTTTCTTAAAAATCAAACAAAAACTGCAGAAACTTTTTTATTTCTTTATAAAAAAATGTAAATTTTGTTTAAATAATTTTAGTTTCATGAAATCTAATTAGAAATGTAGTTTTAAAATTTTTCGGTCTATTATTTTTAAAATTATACCAAAAAAACGTTTTTCTTAAAAATCACACAAAAACTGCAGAAACTTTTTTATTTCTTTATAAAAAAATGTAAATTTTGTTTAAATAATTTTATTTTCATGAAATCTAATTAGAAATGTAGTTTCAAAATATTTCGGACGATTATTTTTAAAATTATATCAAAAAAACGTTATTTTTTAGAAATAATGCGTTTTTCTTAAAAATCAAACAAAAACTGCTGTAACTTTTTTATTTCTTTATAAAAAAATGTAAATTTGGTTTAAATAATTTTAGTTTCATGAAATCTAATTAGAAATGTAGTTTTAAAATTTTTCGGTCGATTATTTTTAAAATTATACCAAAAAAACGTTTTTCTTAAAAATCACACAAAAACTGCAGAAACTTTTTTATTTCTTTATAAAAAAATGTAAATTTTGTTTAAATAATTTTATTTTCATGAAATCTAATTTGAAATGTAGTTTTAAAATTTTTCGGACGATTATTTTTAAAATTATACCAAAAAAACGTTATTTTTTAGAAATAATGCGTTTTTCTTAAAAATCAAACAAAAACTGCTGTAACTTTTTTATTTCATTATAAAAAAATGTAAATTTAGTTTAAATAATTTTATTTTCATGAAATCTAATTAGAAATGTAGTTTTAAAATTTTTCGGACGATTATTTTTAAATTTATACCAAAAAAACGTTTTTCTTAAAAATCACACAAAAACTGCAGAAACTTTTTTATTTCTTTATAAAAAAATGTAAATTTTGTTTAAATAATTTTATTTTTATGAAATCTAATTAGAAATGTAGTTTTAAAATTTTTCGGACGATTATTTTTAAAATTATACCAAAAAAACGTTATTTTTTAGAAATAATGCGTTTTTCTTAAAAATCAAACAAAAACTGCTGTAACTTTTTTATTTCTTTATAAAAAAATGTAAATTTTGTTTAAATAATTTTATTTTCATAAAATCTAATTAGAAATGTAGTTTTAAAATTTTTCGGTCGATTATTTTTAAAATTATATCAAAAAAACGTTTTTCTTAAAAATCACACAAAAACTGCAGAAACTTTTTTATTTCTTTATAAAAAAATGTAAATTTTGTTTAAATAATTTTATTTTCATGAAATCTAATTAGAAATGTAGTTTGAAAATTTTTCAGACGATTATTTTTAAAATTATATCAAAAAAACGTTATTTTTTAGAAATAATGCGTTTTTCTTAAAAATCAAACAAAAACTGCTGTAACTTTTTTATTTCTTTATAAAAAAATGTAAATTTTGTTTAAATAATTTTATTTTCATGAAATCTAATTAGAAATGTAGTTTTAAAATATTTCGGACGATTATTTTTAAAATTATATCAAAAAAACGTTATTTTTTAGAAATAATGCGTTTTTCTTAAAAATCAAACAAAAACTGCTGTAACTTTTTTATTTCTTTATAAAAAAATGTAAATTTTGTTTAAATAATTTTATTTTCATGAAATCTAATTAGAAATGTAGTTTTAAAATTTTGCTGACGATTATTTTTAAAATTATATCAAAAAAACGTTATTTTTTAGAAATAATGCGTTTTTCTTAAAAATCAAACAAAAACTGCAGAAACTTTTTTATTTCTTTATAAAAAAATGTAAATTTTGTTTAAATAATTTTAGTTTCATGAAATCTAATTAGAAATGTAGTTTTAAAATTTTTCGGTCTATTATTTTTAAAATTATACCAAAAAAACGTTTTTCTTAAAAATCACACAAAAACTGCAGAAACTTTTTTATTTCTTTATAAAAAAATGTAAATTTTGTTTAAATAATTTTATTTTCATGAAATCTAATTAGAAATGTAGTTTCAAAATATTTCGGACGATTATTTTTAAAATTATATCAAAAAAACGTTATTTTTTAGAAATAATGCGTTTTTCTTAAAAATCAAACAAAAACTGCTGTAACTTTTTTATTTCTTTTTAAAAAAATGTAAATTTTGATTAAATAATTTTATTTTCATGAAATCTTATTAGAAATGTAGTTTTAAAATTTTTCGGTCGATTATTTTTAAAATTATACCAAAAAAACGTTTTTCTTAAAAATCACACAAAAACTGCTGTAACTTTTTTATTTCTTTATAAAAAAATGTAAATTTTGTTTAAATAATTTTATTTTCATGAAATCTAATTAGAAATGTAGTTTTAAAGTTTTTCGGACGATTATTTTTAAAATTATATCAAAAAAACGTTATTTTTTAGAAATAATGCGTTTTTCTTGAAAATCAAACAAAAACTGCTGTAACTTTTTTATTTCTTTATAAAAAAATGTAAATTTTGTTTAAATAATTTTATTTTCATGAAATCTAATTAGAAATGTAGTTTTAAAATTTTTCGGACGATTATTTTTAAAATTATACCAAAAAAACGTTTTTTTTTTAGAAATAATGCGTTTTTCTTAAAAACCAAACAAAAACTGCTGTAACTTTTTTATTTCTTTATAAAAAAATGTAAATTTTGTTTAAATAATTTTAGTTTCATGAAATCTAATTAGAAATGTAGTTTTAAAATTTTTCGGTCGATTATTTTTAAAATTATACCAAAAAAACGTTTTTCTTAAAAATCACACAAAAACTGCAGAAACTTTTTTATTTCTTTATAAAAAAATGTAAATTTTGTTTAAATAATTTTATTTTCATGAAATCTAATTAGAAATGTAGTTTTAAAATTTTTCGGACGATTATTTTTAAAATTATACCAAAAAAACGTTATTTTTTAGAAATAATGCGTTTTTCTTAAAATCAAACAAAAACTGCTGTAACTTTTTTATTTCTTTATAAAAAAATGTAAATTTTGTTCAAATAATTTTATTTTCATGAAATCTAATTAGAAATGTAGTTTTAAAAGTTTTCGGTCGATTATTTTTAAAATTATACCAAAAAAACGTTTTTCTTAAAAATCACACAAAAACTGCAGAAACTTTTTTATTTCTTTATAAAAAAATGTAAATTTTGTTTAAATAATTTTATTTTCATGAAATCTAATTAGAAATGTAGTTTTAAAATTTTTCGGACGATTATTTTTAAAATTATATCAAAAAAACGTTATTTTTTAGAAATAATGCGTTTTTCTTAAAAATCAAACAAAAACTGCTGTAACTTTTTTATTTCTTTATAAAAAAATGTAAATTTTGTTTAAATAATTTTATTTTCATGAAATCTAAGTAGAAATGTAGTTTTAAAATTTTTCGGACGATTATTTTTAAAATTATACCAAAAAAACGTTTTTCTTAAAAATCACACAAAAACTGCAGAAACTTTTTTATTTCTTTATAAAAAAATGTAAATTTTGTTTAAATAATTTTATTTTTATGAAATCTAATTAGAAATGTAGTTTTAAAATTTTTCGGTCGATTATTTTTAAAATTATACCAAAAAAACGTTATTTTTTAGAAATAATGCGTTTTTCTTAAAAATCAAACAAAAACTGCTGTAACTTTTTATTTCTTTATAAAAAAATGTAAATTTTGTTTAAATAATTTTATTTTCATAAAATCTAATTAGAAAAGTAGTTTTAAAATTTTTCGGTCGATTATTTTTAAAATTATATCAAAAAACCGTTTTTCTTAAAAATCACACAAAAACTGCAGAAACTTTTTTATTTGTTTATAAAAAAATGTAAATTTTGTTTAAATAATTTTATTTTCATGAAATCTAATTAGAAATGTAGTTTTAAAATTTTTCGGACGATTATTTTTAAAATTATATCAAAAAAACGTTATTTTTTAGAAATAATGCGTTTTTCTTAAAAATCAAACAAAAACTGCTGTAACTTTTTTATTTCTTTATAAAAAAATGTAAATTTTGTTTAAATAATTTTATTTTCATGAAATCTAATTAGAAATGTAGTTTTAAAATTTTTCGGACGATTATTTTTAAAATTATATCAAAAAAACGATATTTTTTAGAAATATTGCGTTTTTCTTAAAAATCAAACAAAAACTGCTGTAACTTTTTTATTTCTTTATAAAAAAATGTAAATTTTGTTTAAATAATTTTATTTTCATGAAATCTAATTAGAAATGTAGTTTTAAAATTTTTCGGACGATTATTTTTAAAATTATACCAAAAAATCGTTTTTCTTAGAAATCACTCAAAAACTGCAGAAACTTTTTTATTTCTTTATAAAAAAATGTAAATTTTGTTTAAATAATTTTATTTTCATGAAATCTAATTAGAAATGTAGTTTTAAAATTTTTCGGACGATTATTTTTAAAATTATATCAAAAAAAACGTTATTTTTTAGAAATAATGCGTTTTTCTTAAAAATCAAACAAAAACTGCTGTAACTTTTTTATTTCTTTATAAAAAAATGTAAATTTTTTTTAAATAATTTTATTTTCATGAAATCTAAGTAGAAATGTAGTTTTAAAATTTTTCGGACGATTATTTTTAAAATTATATCAAAAAAACGTTATTTTTTAGAAATAATGCGTTTTTCTTAAAAATCAAACAAAAACTGCTGTAACTTTTTTATTTCTTTATAAAAAAATGTAAATTTTGTTTAAATAATTTTTTTTCATGTAATCTAATTAGAAATGTAGTTTTAAAATTTTTCGGACGATTATTTTTAAAATTATATCAAAAAAACGATATTTTTTAGAAATAATGCGTTTTTCTTAAAAATCAAACAAAAACTGCTGTAACTTTTTTATTTCTTTATAAAAAAATGTAAATTTTGTTTAAATAATTTTATTTTCATGAATTCTAATTAGAAATGTAGTTTTAAAATTTTTCGGACGATTATTTTTAAAATTATACCAAAAAAACGTTTTTCTTAAAAATCACACAAAAACTGCTGTAACTTTTTTATTTCTTTATAAAAAAATGTAAATTTTGTTTAAATAATTTTATTTTCATGAAATCTAATTAGAAATGTAGTTTTAAAATTTTTCGGACGATTAATTTTAAAATTATATCAAAAAAACGTTATTTTTTAGAAATAATGCGTTTTTCTTAAAAATCAAACAAAAACTGCT
>CAXARA010001164.1:0-41000 GCA_963971135.1 Stenus bimaculatus
TTTGTATAAATCAGATATAGTGACTTTTAACCTCATGGGTTATAAAAATTTGTATTGTTTTGGTTTTTTACATTAAACCGATTTAGTTGATTTTAAACTTTCAACCAATTTGTTAGGCTTCTGACATGAAACCACTTTGAATTGTTGATCTTTAATCCCTTGATTTTCACAGTTGATTTGGCTTGGCAGATAATACCAATTTGGATAAAGTGAGTTGTTGACCTTCTTGGTTTTGAATACTCGATGTTTATTTGTATTTTTGAAACAAACCAATTTGGATATCCATAAGTTGTTTTTCACTGTTTCATTTTTAATATTTGACATTTGACGTGAATTGGGGATGACATTAACCAATTTATATAAATGTGACTGTCACCTCTAGGATTTCATCACTATGATTTGATTTCATCCTCTTGCATTCTTATGCAATAGTGGTCATATTTTATTTATTTATATCCGGCAGCATGATCTTCAAATACGGACTGTGTATTCTTTTTTTGCGACAAGAAACCAATTTGTACTTGATAATGTATATCTCCATTGTATTCAAATGCTTAGTTTGCTTCAGTTTCCAGCATAAAATTAATTCAGATAAATATTAGTTAAATTCTTGATTTAAAAAAAGTTAGCCTTTGGTTGATATGGTTTTCCACAAATGACTTTAATTTAAGTGAAACTTCATAAAATAATAATTTAGTGCTATTCCGAAATATCACTTCTCCGAGGCAGTGTGTATTTTTAAAGCATAACGAGTTACTTCCGTTTATTTCTTCTTATTAACCATTTGATTTCTTAGTTCGACATCAGGAATTTTTCAGTTTTTGGTGATAGGACTAGGATTACTCTTGGCCCTTGGTACATTGTAGGCAGTGTTTATAAATCTGAAAATAAAAAAAAAAATTATAAAATATTAAAGCAATAGAAATAACTAAGTTTGAACAAAAGTAATCGTTTTATATACCGGGTGGAAATGAAAACCGGGTCACCTCGATAACTTTTTTATTTATGAATAAAAAAATTTGAAATTTGGCTATGTTCTATGGTTCAAAAAAACAAATTTTATGTGCATTTTTTATTTTCGAAATCACTTCTGGTTTCACCGGAAACACCATGAACTTTGTTTTTTTAAATGTAACATCCCATATTTTTATTCATGGCTTAAAATACTTTTAAAAAAGAAGTAGTTTTGAGATATTAGTTTTTATTTTTTTTGAAAAAAAATTTTTTTCAAAAAAAAAAAGGTTTTCGAAGTCGGTGAAAAGTACCAAAACTAATTCTAAATAATTCAAATACCTAAATAAAATTGTAATTTGAAAAAAAATTTAAGTGGTTTTTGAACTATTAATTTTTAAACTTAGTTAATGAAGATTTTATCAAATATTTCACTTTTTTTAAATGCAATGAGGCCGGGTCATTCGACTTTTTAAAAAGAGGATTTTATAACGATTATTTTGGTACCCCATATGTAGAGGTATTATTTTGCATGTGCCTGTAATAAAGATATTTAATAGCTATTATTTGCCAACTTAAGAAATAAATAATTTTACTAGTTCATTTAGCGTTCTCCAGGGTGCACCGCGTGGAAGCGAACTAGTTTTACACCCCAAAAAAACGGCATCATTGGATTTAAAAAAAATGAGATATTTGATAAAATCTTCATTAACTAAGTTTAAAAATTAATAGTTCAAAGACCACTTAAATTTCAAATTTGTCTATTCATAAATAAAAAAGTTATAGAGGTGACCCGGTTTTCATTTCCACCCGGCATTTATTAATTAAATGATACCCAGACAGACAAAACAATATTTTTGCTTGGAATAAAATAATCATGATGTTTGGATTAAATCATTCTATTTACATCTCGGAATTATGAGTGTTTTTATGTACAAACTGATTGGCAAAAATTTTGTTTTCTTTAAGACTGGGGAATTTTGCAAAAGAGAGGGAAAGGCAGCAACCATTATTTTAACATTCTTATAATCGTAATTAGTTATGTAAGTATTACCTAATTTTAGTTCGAAATAAAATTCTGGGATATCGTAGAAGTGGAAATACAATAAAATTTGGAAAAATGTGCTACTTCAACTTCTACTCTCTTCCTGGGGCACATATTTAAAAAAATAAATGCTGAAACTCAAAGAGTTACGAGGACCATGTAAATTTTATTTAGTTTTGTTAATGGTTACTACGCAAAAAAAAAATAAAACAAACAGTTGCTATACCTCTCTCCCTTTCTCACAATTTCCCACTTAAGTTTGATAATGCAGCAAATAAATTTTTTTTTTCTGGCTAAATTAGGGTAGATAAAAAAATCGTACAATGTACAAAAAAGTTTATAATTAGACTGTTTAGCTACAAATAACACATTATGCAGCCACTTAAAAATTAGAAGACATTTTGGATATCAAAGACCTACTTTAAACACTTTTATTAGATGTAGAAGTAAAATATGTTGCCAAATATATCTTTTTCCTATTCATATACTAAATTTTATCCTGATCGTTCAAACTAATTTTTAGCAATTTAAAAAAAATCTAAATATTTTACAGAATTTAAAAGGTCTATAAAAACTTAACGAAGCAATTTTGGATTTAAATAAGTTTAGTTAAATCATCTTATTTTGATTTCAGGACTGTGTATCATTTTGTACCTACAGAACTTTTACAGAATTATGTCAACTTTTGTTTTTCAAATAGTAACATGGGTACAAAAATTTAATTCCAAGAATAATCCCAGCCAATAATATTAATACATTTTTTTAAATTATTCCTTTTTAAAATTTTTATTTGATTTTTTAAATTAGTTTTTCTATCTAAGCTAGATAAAGATTTGTATAAGATACAAAAAAACATTATAATTACATTGTTAAGCTACAAATTAATATTAATTAATATATCGTTTCAAGTTGTCATTTTGTTTTCCGTAATAAAAATCAATAACTAATTTAGATGAAGTATGTTGTTCAAAAATACATTTATTATGGATAAATTCGTATACCAAATTTTATCCTGATCATTCAAACCAATTTATAGAAATTTAAAAAAATCGAAATATTTTTAAGAAGTTAGATGTTCTATAGCAACTAGCAACTTAACAAAGCAATTGCTGATGTGCTTAAATAAGTTTTGTTAAATTATCTTATTTTAATCTCAGAATAATCGGAGCCAATAAAACAAATTCATTTTTTAAATTTTACTTGAACCCTTGATTGAAATAATTTTCTTTGTTACATACAGAGTGTCTTAGAAATGGCGCCCAAGCTCACCAGTACATTATTTACCTTTAAGTAAGTACTGCAAAATTAAAAAAAAATTCTATCCACCGTTAAAGACTTTCTTTTTATACGCAATTAGTAATCATCTTTCCTTTAAAACAGAGCGTAGACATTGAAGGTAATCAAAGACTAAAGATCTATTTATGCAGACACATTTAGCATTTATGATTTATCATTTATAATTTATCACTTAAGGAAAAGAGGTGGATTTATGCACTTCAGATTTAAGATTTAATATTTAACAAATAAGAACGCTGATTGGTCCAAACGGTCAATATGTTCCATATTCCCTTGCATTCTTTACCTAAATCAATTATTTTAAGGAAATTTAAGGCAATTTTAGGTTAGAGAATTGAGGCGATTTATGCAGCACAATTTATCATTTAAGAATTTAAGGATTTAACAAACAACCAATAAAATAGTGGTTTTCATGTCACGTGACGATTTATCATTTTAAATTTAAGAGATGAAAATATTCATCTTTTTAGCCTTTTAAACCATAATTTCTGCATAAAGTAGATAACCCATGTTGCACATATGTTAGTACCTTTGCTTTTTAAGATGTACTTTGTGATAAAAAGAGTGAAATTTTCGGATTTTTTTCGGTGTTTTGAAATAACTTTGAAATGGTAAAAGTTCTATAAAATATAAATTTTTATATATTAAATTTGAATAACAAGTAAACTTATAAGAAAAATCGGATAAGAAGTAATAGAAAAATAGAATTGGCCCGTTTTAGTCATTGCAGCGTGCATTAATTATTATCAATAAAATTTGCGGTTCTCGCGGCTAAACCCATACAATTGTATCAATCTGATATCGAAGTTAATAGTAAACAATAGGGTATAAGCTCCGCCTAAATGGCGTACGAATATGCGCAGCTTGCATAAAATGCTGTAAAATTTATGCCGTAAGATTTAAGAGATGAAGATAAAATTCTCTTACACCATAAATGATAAAACTTAAATCTTAAATTTGGTGCATGTACGGTCTCATTTAAAAGCATACGTTTATTTCTTAAATGATAAATCTTAAATGGTAAATCATAAATGTTAAATGTGTCTGCATAAATAGACCTTAAAAAACGTTATAAATTATTCATGGTTTCATGATTCACAAAAACAACATTTTAGTATTTATTTTAAATAATAATAGTATAAGTTGCATGTTTCTTCAATCATACCGATTTAAAATGGTATTTTTTGGGAGATATACGATATCAAAGATATAAACTATAAATGTAAATTTCTCAGTTCAAATAGCGAAAAAAAAATTTACCGTTTTTACAGTACTACACGAAGAATCCAAAAAACATAGCAATGAGCTTGGGCATCAATTTAGAGGCACCCTGTATACTATTTGTGTAGTTTTTGCATTGTTTTTAATATCCCAAGTTCATAAATAAGTAAGAACATAAAAAAAATATGTAAAAAGTAAAATTAAAAAAATACTATTGATTTTTGTTTGTATTAAAATTTAATAAAAATGAAAATGTAAATTAAAAAAAACAATTAAAAAATTATTTTATTTGTACTTTTGGGTGAGATTAGTGCCTATGAAATGTCCTGTGCCAGATATCAAAGGACCTTATTGTTTTCCTATAAGTTTTTGGGCAAAAATAAAAAATACTGTATACTTTCGAAAATACTTCCAAAACTAATTACATAATTAATTTTTTTAAGACGGTTTTCTTTATAATTCTAATATCAGCAAATAATTTACAAAAAAAGGTTCTAAGGCAGGTAACTAATTTTATTTATAATGTGTTATAAAAAAAAATTTATATTTTTTTGTACAAATCACAAAAAACGTAGGAACCTTAATATTTTGTTTACATTTTAATTAACCATTTTTTGTGATTTGTATAAAAATGTATAAATTTTTTTTTATAATAACACATTACACATAATATTAGTCACCTGTGTTAGAGCATTTATTTGTGTAAATTATTTGCTAATATAAAAATTATAAAGAAAAGAACAGTTTGTTTAAATCAGAGAAATGCATTTGGTATTGAACTGTCTTAATAAATATGCCCTAGAAATGGTTTTTAGATTTTACATTATTTATAAAAATAGTATTTATTTAAAGGTCTAATTATTCAAAAATATTTAACATTTAAGAAATAAGAAGTAATTCATAAACTAAATAATTTAAGAAATAGACCTTAACTCTGCAATAGCAGTTTATAAAATTAAAGTTCTGACAAATTTGACAAAAGTACTATCAGATAATTATCAATTAAATTTGATTTACTTTTCAATTAAACATTAATGGCCGATCTCACCGACACGACTTAAATTTTAAGAACTACTTTAATGTCTAAGTAGTCCTTATCGCGTCTCACCATCATTGGAAAGGCGAACTTAAAGCCTAAGTTTAACTTAAAATTAAGTCGTCGATATCGGCGACTTAAAACTCAACTTAACCTAAAAATTACAATTTCTCCAGAAAATAAATTAGCAAATGGCATTATAATTCCAGAAGCAATTTAATTATAATTTATATAATTAATGTTGATATCCCAAGACAAGTTTACACTGGAAATTACCATTTTAAAACCATGCTAAATCCCCATGTTTTTTTCAATATTTTCGTTTAAAAAAGACACATTTCTACAGTTTTTATTTCAAATATAAGACCAGTGGCGGATTATTATAATTGAACCGGCCTCAAAAAACTAAAAAAAATTATGCAGTCACATTTTTTTACCAGTCATGGTCGTTATTGAAAACTTCTATTCAAATAAACCATAAACCTAACAAACGAATTATACAATGGGCTTTCCTTTCCAGTTTCAGGCAAGTAGACTTTAAAAAAAGATTCTCTTTCTTGAAATTTCTGAGACCCACCTTCTAAAATTTTGTCGATTCGAACGAACCAGTTATACAAATAACAAATAGAGGGTGTCCCAAATAAAAGAAGTGCTCAGAAGAAAATCCTAGAAAATAGTCGAAATTTCATCAACAAGAAAACTAACAGTCAGGACCTGAGCTTTTTTGATGGGTCATTGAATTTTGATCTTACAGAAAATGTCGTTAATTCGAAATTTTGTTGTAGTTCGTAACATATTTGATTAATTTAAATGAAATAAATTAATGCCACTTTGGCTTGAAGTTAAGAAATATCATCAGAAGAATATTTTGATAGAAAAAAAATTCTTTTTACAAAAAATTAACGAGATTTCACTTTTTTCTTGATATTTACACTATCTTTGAAATAAGGCCTCTTTTGTCCCGGTTTTAAAAAAATTTAAATTTTTATTGCAAGTTTAAGATTTAATACTAGAGTAGACTGTAGACTACCAGCTAGGCTACACCTTTTCCAATAATTGTATTTCAGAAAAGATCAATTCAATTTCAGAACAAATCAATTCAATTTCAGAAACGATCAATTTTAATTCAGAATAGTCAATTGTATTTCTAAAAGCATCAATTGTATTTCAAAATAGTCAATTCAATTTCAGATCTCATCAATTGTAATTCAGAAAAGATCAATTGTATTTCAGAAAGCATCAATTGTATTTCAGAAAAATTAATTTAATTTTAGAAAAGATTTTTTTTGTAAAATATTGAGGAAGCCAAGAATTTTTGGAAAATTATTTCAATTGGGTTCAAAATTGGTGAATAAAGACTGGTATAATGTTAAATTTCTAAAGCACATTTTTATGAAATGTTCACGTGCATAATCACTGCCAAATACTCTTGACTTCCTCATTTATTTACAATTGGGTCTTTCTGAAATTAAATTTATTTTCTGAAATACAAATGATCTTTTCTGAAATACAATTGACTATTCTAAAATCGAAGTGATCTTTTCTGAAATACAATTGGAAAAGGTGGCATCGTTTTTTATTTTTAGAAATGTATTTTTTGTTTATTTTTTTGTGATTTTCAATTTATTTGCGATTAATTTCTGAAATACACTTCTCCTTTATTTATAATTCGTGATTTTTGTGCAATTTTTTGTTTTTTAACTTTTATTGTACTTTTTGAGATTTTTGTTTTTGTGTATCTATTGTTTTTCTTTTAGATTTAAACTTTTTATTAGGGATTTACAATTTAATATTAAACTAAAACTGAAAATCGTTAGGTTATCATAATTCACTGAGACTTCGTTAGTTTATGTAAAGAATAAAATAAAAAAGGAGCTTGTCCCGGTTTGGCATTTTCAAAATCTGGTCACCTTAAATAAGCCCCATAATGGTACCATTTGTTTAGATTCGTAAAACTTCACATTTAACTCTATCAATTAAAAATAATCATTGTTCTATCTCTTTTACTTTAGATGCAGTAAGGAGTTACTAAAAAATGGAGGCTGTTCCAACCTATACTATTGGGTTTTTTGTCAATGAAATTTCGTCTACTTTCTAGGATTTTCTTCTGAGCACTTCTTTTTGGGACACCCTGTATAATTTGCTTCTTCTTTAATTGGGCCGTTCAGACCTTGAAACGAGCGGGTCGGAATGCTCCGACATGTTTCTCTTTCACTCTAACAGTGCTACCAACCAACAAACCTAACGTGGCAAAAATAACTAAATTATAGAGTTTTATTTATTGCATTTTTTTCAATTTTAAACATTTCAAATATTATTTTAAAAAATAAGGAATAAAAATATAATATACTACAATTTTTAATTATAAGTATAAGAAGTTTAATTAATTGTCTAATGAATTTGATTTCTATGACAATTGTTTGTACACAGTATAAATAACTACCAGTAGCGACACTCTCCCGTGTCTAACCTAGTACCATTTCTATGGTGCGTATCTGGTACCATTGAGTTTAGAACTGCAAATTACAAATGGTGACATTTCTCTATGATCAAAATAATTTTAAAGGCGTCGCCATTTGAATTTAAATACCGTAATTAATGTAATAATTGATGAAAACTGTATATTATTACATTTAAGCTTGTCAAAATCATTAAAAACTTCAATTTTAATCAAAACTTTGCAAATGTATGTTACGGTTTTATGGTTAGAAAAAGTGACGTAAATTTAAATTTGCCGCGTGCGTATCTGAGTATACATATATATATATCGTCAAGGTCACCAAAAATTGTCCCTTCAAATAACAAGTAATTTGCATGAAGTGCCGCTACTGATAGTTGCCTATACTGTGGTTTGTATATATAACCTATATTTCACGGGTGTCGTTTTTGAAATTTTTATAACAGCACTTCATTTTGGGCTCCTAGATAATTCGCTAACAGATTACTAAAAATACAACATAAATCATAAAATTCTGCAACATTCCAGTTAGCATTTAAAAATTTAATTTATAGGTTATATATACAAACAAATGTCATAGAAATCAAATTCGTTTGACAAAATAATTAAACTTCTTATACTTTTAAATAAAAATTGTGGTATATTATATTTTTATTCCTTATTTTTTTAAATAATATTTAAAATGTTTAAAATTGAAAAAATGCAATAAATAAAAATCTATAATTTAGTTATTTTTGCCCCGTTAGGTTTGTTGGTTGGTAGCACTGTTAGAGTGAAAGAGAAACAGTCGGAGCATTCCGACCCGCTCGTTTCAAGGCCTGAACGACCCAATTTTAACTTTTGGTTATTTTTCACAAAAGTTCATCCAATTCCATGAAAGAGAAAACCGAGATATGTTTCCAAAGTGTCTGGAAATGCTTAACCTGCCATTTTTTTTAAATTTCGGCAATGGCCTATTAGGGGCTGCAGCTATAGCTTCCTTCACAATAACGCTTTATTATGAAGGAATATATTAATATTGTGACGTTATAAGGTCATCTTATTTTATTTCTAAAAAATAGCGGCCTCAGGCCTCCAAATGGCTAAATCCGTCACTGTATAAGACAGTAGATAAAACACATAATTATAACATTTTATATATTATCACAGAATAATCTACTATATTCTAAGATTATATTGTGATTCTGTGGTAAAATAATAAAAATCATAGAATAAAACGATGCGACGGAAGCCGAATACCAACCGAACACCAAAATCCAATCTCTACTAAACTTAGCGTAAGTATTCGTTTTATATGACTGGAGAGACATCTTATAATTTTAAGAAGAACTTAAGTGTAAGCAAGACTTTGCTAAGTTTTTCTTTAAGCACTGTTGGTGAGTTCGGCCATAAAAGTTTCATTTTAAAATGGTTTGTAATAGTATTTTTAATAATAAATGCGCTTTCAATTCTTTCGTTAATTTGTGCAGTTAAAAAAATTCAATGTTGCATGATTGTGGAAATCAAATTACAACTGTTAAAACGGTAATTATTCAATTTGCGGTAAAAGTACCAATGCTCCTGGAAATTGGAAAAGTCTCTTCTTATCAAATGTTTTAAAAATTGCAAAAAAATTAATTATTATTTTTAACTTTTTTCATAGGACTCTAAGTGCCCCCAAAACAGATTTGGGCCTTGCCAGCACTGGCAGAAATCATTCTTGAAATTAGTTTCTTGTAATCATGCTACCATATAAAGAAACAAATGTTGCCTATAATTTCTCTAATGTTTTTCAAAAAAATAAAATTATTTTATAATCTAATTATAGTATACATTATACCATTAATTTAGGTATTATTATTTGAATTAAAACTTATTAATAAGAAAAAATAACATATTTTAAAAAAATTATTAGAAAAATTTTTAATTGTACAGTCGAACTTCTATATAACGTTTCATCACGGGAACCTTAAAAAAATTCGTTATATAGAAAATTTGCTATATAGAAATTCGTAATTTTGATATAAAAAATATGTTATTTACTTTATACCTTTTTATTTTACCTAAAAATATGAAAAGGCGTTGTTTTTAATGCGCATGTTTTACAAAAACTAAATTTGCTCCAAGTCGGAGGTATAACTTATAAGTAAACCTTATAAAAAGATTCGACAAATCTCGGAATTTACGTTCATTTCTAAAAATTCTAATTAATTACCTGATTTTCTATTATTCTTTACACTAATCTAATATAAAATTCTCCGAAATTTTTAAAATTGGCCATGCATTGACTTAAATTTATGAAAGATTCTAATATTTACGTAAAAAAAATTTGTTATACGGAAACTTTAATTCGTTGTAAGGAGTAAAAAATACATTAAAAACGCCTTCAAGGTGAAGATTCTCAAAAAAAATTCGTTATATAGAGAAATTCGTTAGATGGAAGTTCGTTATAGGGAAGTACCTATTATTGTACCTAATATAGTACCTATTATTGACAGTGATTATTGTTGGAATTAAACTTTTTGTAATCATATTAGCATTTGAAAAACGAAAGTCTATCGTTTGTCATTGTTAAGTTTTTGGAAAAAAATAAAATCTGATAAAAGTATTGTTTAAACCTATAATTTGACTTATTTAAATTTGATCAATAATAATAGAGCTACTTCAGTGGACGTTTTTTATACTCTTTATTTTTATGCAATAATGCAAGGATATTGATAGATCCACCGGTAAGGTATAAAACGTAATCAAAAATATAATATCGCCTATTGCCTTATTAGCATTTATTTATTAGCATTTATTCATAGCATAACTGCTTTGGCTTTACACTAAAATCCCCAAAATATTGTAGCTTAACGTAGGTACTTGTGCCTAAAGTAAAATCAAATGATAGTAAATCGGCCTAGTTTAAAATAGAGCACAACTGTATTTGTGGCTAAAGTAAAAACGTAAAAGAATTGATTTAAAAACCAGAAAACCGTGTTCGCACTTAAGGTGCATAGCAGTTAAAAAACCTGGTTTAAAAAGATGTGTATATTCACCCGGAAGCCCGGCCGTTTAACCTCAATACTACGGGGAGTCGTAAACTGTGCAGAAACGATGATAATTTTGAATTGCACAGAAATAAATTATAACCCATCTGATGATTTACTAATTATCTCACCAAAAAATAAATAAGCTAAAGGTAGTTTTTTTTTTGATAAATTTATTCAATACCTCTTAATTGACCACCGCCAACGAAGTATGAAATATCCTATTTAATAAATAAAGAAGAGTTGTACTTTTTAGTTTGTACAAAATTCAAAATCTAGTTCTCCAATCATTAAAATTTGATAAAGTCCAATTTCAATTTTTAAAATTTTCTGTAAATTTGTTTTTCGTTTTATTTTAGTTTCTCTATAAATACTGCTATAAAAAGTGGAAACATGAACGCATCGAATCAATAATCAATACTGTTATCGACAACGTATTTCTTAATTGTATTTATTTTATTATTAAAAAAATCTTATTACAAAAACCTGAAAAACAAAGAAAATGCAAAATTACATTGTATAACATCAAAAAATTAAAATGAAATAGAGAAAATTATTTTTTTATTGTATGTGTAAAAATGTTAAAAAAATGTATGTTTTATTGGCTGAGATTATACTTAGAATTATATTTTTTACTCTTATTGCCATTTTATTTTTTTTTGAATTTTTTATATTTTAAAGTTTTTTACACAAACAATAAAAAAATCATTTTCTCTAATGCATTTTTTTGTGTAATACAATATAATTTTGCGGTTTTTTTAATACCGCTTTTTAAATTTTTTTGTTTACTCATTAAAATGAATTTATAAAAAAATACATACAATTAAGAAATAAATTGTCGATAACAGTTTTAATTAATGGCATTGATTATAAAAAAACAAGAGAAACTAAAAACAAATTTAAAAAAAATTATAAAAATAGAAATTGGACTTTATCAAATTTTAATGATTGAAGAACTAGATTTTGAATTTTATACAAACAAATAAGTACGAAACTCTCGTCTTTATTTACTAAATAAAATATTTCATATTTCGCAATTTCATTGGCATTGGTCAAATAAGAGGTATTCAATAAATTAGCATATTTTTTGGTAAGAAAAAATTAATAAATCGAAATCATCAGATGGATGATAATTTAGCGCAGTTTACAAATCCCCGTCAAATAGTAGCGAGGTTAATCGGCCGGGCGTCCGGGTAAATCTGCACATCGGTTTAAAAAAGCAAAAAACCATATTAGCGCCAAGTCAAGCATGCCTTCAACACTCCCTTTGGTTTTTTTTAAATTGCGAATTGCTGACCCCTGCTCTATATTGCAATAAAGAAAAATAATTACCTGATGTAGGTTATGCACTTTCTTAATTCAAAATACGCAACTTTTGGTTACTTTCAAAACTTCTTGGGGTTGTTTTTTAACTGGATCTTTCTTACTGTAGAAATGTTTCATACATAAATGATGTCATTGGTTCAGCAAATGGACTTGCACTCCGTGACGCAGCAACTAACTTTGCTTCTACTCATAAATCAACGGTAGATATTCTTCAACAAACTTAACATCTTCTGATATTATTTAAAAGAACCTAAAAATGATAAATATTAGTGAGCAGCAGATTTATAATATTTATTGCTCCTATTGAATCAATTTAATAAACGTTTATTAGTGATGAATATTTTACTCACTTTTTTATAATAAATAAAAGGGTAATAGTATAAAGGGCTCATATACAAATGCTGGAGCGTAAATATGAGATATTTTATGTTCATGATGCACAAAAAATTAAATTTTCTTCTTATAAAATCACAGCATCACAGGAAAAAGCATGCCAAACAAATGCTGTCAAGAGTCAAAACTGTCAAGTGGCTGACAACAGCAAGGGTACGATCCACCTAACGTTCAGGACCAACGGTTGGGTACGTTCCACTAGATGCCCGAACACAATGATGGGAACGAGTCGCAAAACATAGAGCTCATTTATTAATATCGTTCGAGAAATAATGGAAATTTTAACTAAATATTAATGGCGCTATAAATGGACGATATTCTGTACTTATCAGTGTCAAAATAGATTTATTATTCAAAGCTTCAGTAAAGCTCAAAAAACATGTACCAATGCATTAAATGGAAGAAGTAAGTACCGAATATAGAAGTCCATATTTTTACCACCAGAAGGCGAGCGGGTTCTTAACACAGTTCTTAATATTCCGAATAGTGTGCGAGAAATGGTGTGCTATATAGTAGCCTAAAGTTTCGTACCCTAACGTATTTGTGATTTGTGCCTAATGCAAAAGTGTACAACTGCTAAAAGGCCTAATTTAAAAATCCACAAAAACGTATATGCGCTCAAAGTAAAAGTGCATAATAGCTAAAAAGCCTAATTTAAAAAAACACAAAACCGTATTTGCGCCTAAAGTGAACAATAAACAAGACTGATTGGTTACGATCCGAATTACATACAAAACTTTATCTACTTGCATAAGTGATGAATATTGAAATAGGTAAATTAAAATAAATCAAAATTTATTGACAGCTTAGGGTTATCAATTTGGAGACCATAAAGTAATCATTATGGGTGTTTTTTATGATTTGGTGCCTATAATAAAATCGTTACCATGGTTATTTCCTTATGGGCCTCAAACCGATAAAGAATAACGTTATTATGACAATCAAATTGACACAAAAATACGAAGGAGCTTCTGGAGATGGCACAAGTTTTGTCGAGTATTTTTTTGTAGAGGGATATGGAAAGCAGACAAGTGTCAAAAAGCTAAGAAAACGGTTACACTGATTTTTACTAGTTTTAATGTTTTGATTAATCTGATGATATTTTTTTTAAAGACAAATGTTTTTAATTATGATTTGTACTTCCTTCTAAAGTATTTAAATATACCAAATAAATATTCAAAATATACAAACTTATGTTTAATCCATGTATAGTTATATTGTACTATCCCCTATTTATTAAATTCGTAAAAATTGGATATGTTTTTGTGGGAATACTGTACGGGATAAAAGTTTTTCATTAATTTTTCAGTAATCAGTGCCTAAAAAAACTATAAAAATCACCCCCATTACATTCAAGACAATTTTTTCATCGTTGACCTGTATTATTAATAAGCAATAAGTAGCAAAATAAAGCCAACATTTATATTTTCTAGAATATTCGCACATGCCCAGTGTTGGCACACTTTGTGCAATTTGCCTGTGAATTTTCAATACGTCCTTTTTGCAGGTCATAAATTAAAGTAGAAACCCTTTTTGTTTATTTTTAATTTATTATGTTTTTTTATATACAGGGTGGAAATGAAACTAGGGCCACCCCTGGCATTTCTTTATTTATGGTAATAAAAAATTAAAATTTTAGTATATTATATGATCTAAAAAACAAATCTTATGGATCGAATAAATTTTTAATTTTACTTTCGGTTTATCAGGAAATGGCATCCACTTTCTTATTTTAAATATAACCCCCTGATTTTTTCTACGTAAAATCAAACATTGGTTAATTTTAAGTATGTTTATGACAAAAAAATATTTTTTTTTCAAAACTTTGAGAAAAATATTTAATTAGGGGTGGCCCTTATATCATCCCATTTAAAAAAGTAAAGATATTTCCAAAAAACGCTTCTTGAAAATTAAAAAAAATAATATCTCAAGAACGGTGAAATAAATTTTATAAATTACAATTTATTTTACGGATTTGTATTATTTAAAAATAGTTTTTGTAGGTATTACTCAAATTTTTTACCAAAAAAAAATTCAACATTTTTTCTTAAAATTTTGAAAAAAAAATTTTTTTTGTCATAAACATACTTAAAACTAACCAATGTTTGATTTTTCGTAGAAAAAATCAGGGGGTTACATTTAAAATAAGAAAGTGGGTGCCATTTAATTTTAATAATTTATTTAAAAAATCATGATGTGGACAATCTATTTGTACATTTAAGTTCCTAACTAATACATTATTAGTACTTTTATATATTTCTATGTTTTCTAAGTAATTTAATAAGGAATTGTCAAGAACTGTATGCAAAATTTTAATATTGTCTTCTATAAAAGTATGCTTAGAACTAATAATGTGATCAGCAAAATGAGATTTATCAACATTTTTCAATCTAATGGCAGCAGAATGTTCTTTTATTCGAATAGAGAATGATCTCCTAGTTTGTCCAATATATTCAGCATAACAATCATTACATTTTAATTTATATATACCACTTTTCGAAAGTACATTATCTTTTTGTTTGTTATTTTTGTAAGAATTTAGAGAGTTATTGGTTTTAAAAGAAATATTAATGTTGTAAGATTTAAATAAATTAAGAAACTGATAACAATTTTGATTAATATAGGTAATAGCAGCATATTTAATAGAATTTGTTGAAACCGAAACAATTTGTGAATATGCATTTTTGTACATTAATTTTAGTCTAGTTTTCAATATAATTCGTTTAATAATTGAATCTGGAAAATCATTATTTTTGCCAATAGATCTACTTGTATTAATTTCAATTTCAAAATCTCTACATGACATAGGAATTGTAAAAAGTCTATATGAGAGACTATAAAATGATGCAAATTTATGTGAAACTGGATGATTTGAATTAAAATTAATTATAGTCTCAGTAAAACTGGGTTTGCGAAAAATTGAAAAATTTAGTTGGTTCGATGACCTAAAAATATTAATATCTAAAAAGGAAAATTTATTATTAAACTCTTTTTCTATTGTAAATTTTATATTTGTATGTATTGTATTAACTAAGTTAAGCAAATAATTTGCATCAGAATCATTGCCTTCTAAAATAATTATAATATCATCCACGTATCTACGCCAAAATGTTACCAATTTAATACAGTTGTCTTTTGAATTAAAAATTTTTGTTTCTATATTTTTCATGAAAATGTTTGCCATAAGTGGACTTAAAGGAGAACCCATGGCTAAACCATCTTTTTGTTCATAGAAATTATTATTAAAGATAAAATAATTTTGCTTTAATGAAATATCTAAAATGGAAATGTAATCTTCTATATCATTATTACCTAAACCAGTATCTTTTAAAAGATCATTAGTTAGTTTAATGCATTCAGAAACTGGAATAGAAGTAAATAAATTAACAACATCTAATGAAAACAATAACATATTGCTATTAATTTGGATTTCTGATATTTGTGAAACCAAAGAGTAAGTATTTGTAATGCTGAATATATTATTAAAACCAGTAATATCTATTAATTTTGAATTAAGCCATTTAGCAAGATGGTAAGTAGCTGTGCCAACAAAAGAAACCACTGGTCTTGATGGAAATAAATTGGGATGTAAATTTGTTCTATCTCTGAAATCTAGCTTATGTAATTTTGGAAGTCCATAAAGTTTTGGTAATTTTGGATTTGAATTTTGAAACATATATTTATTGAAATTTTTTAATTCAATATTATTAAGTACTGTTTTCAATTTCTTAATAAATGCAATATTTGGATTTTTATTAAAAATAGTGAAATTATTATTGATTAAAAAATTATTAACCATAGAATTATAGTCATCATTATTAAAAATAACTGTTGTATTACCTTTATCTGCTCTTGTTAAAACTAGATTTTTATCTTTTATTTTTGATTTTAAACTTTTAAGATTATTCTCAATTTTGTAAATGTTAGAATCATTTTTTGGAATATTAATTTTCATAATATTTTTTAAAATTTTTATTGTTTCTATTTTAACTGAATCTTTATCAGGTAATAAGAATCTATCTATGGTATTTAGAATTTCCGAACCTAATAATTCTATAGAATTATTTAAATTATAAATATGAGAATTTTATTTAAGTCCCATACCAAGTATTTTATATTCAATTTCTGAAAAAGTAGTTGAGGAAAAATTCAATACTCTGTCAAAAAATGATACATTGTTGATATTTGATTTAAAAACATTCTCAACATTAAATTTAAGATTGTTTAAATTATAAATATGAATAATATTTTCTGTATTTAAAGAATCATCAATAACATTCGAAATAATGTTAGGTTGGTCATCTGTTATATTAGAAATATAATTATTTAAATTATCATTAATTGAATTAATGGTGGAAAATTTAGAATCATTTGTAGTAACTATATTAGAATTTAAAAAATTATTTGGTAATAAAACATTTTGATCACACAAAGTATTAGTTGTAAATACATCATTATTAATATTCGGAATATTAACATTTGTATTTATATTAGAAGAAGTTAAAGTTAAATTATTATCATGGTAATTTGAATTGTTATTGTTTTTATTGGAAATTCTAACATTATTAGAAATATTATTTGGTTGATTTTTCTGTTTAATATCTCTATTTTTTAACAAATTATTAAGTTTATTAGATAGATTTAATCTAATTTTAGTACCTATCTCAAACGTAAAGTCTCTAAATTTTGTATCAAGAATATCAAATTCAATATTATGCAAACTTGAACTTAAATATTTGTGTATATTAATTAATTCAATATTGGTAAATTCTAAATCTCTATATGTTAATCTGATTGAGATATTTAACCAATTGAATTTAGCATTATTAATTATGTTTTTCACAAATTCTTCTTTACAGTTTGAACTGATATTAATGAATTTTGGAATTATCTTGTTTTTCTTACATTCATTTAGAAACCAAATGCGTTGATTAATCTTCGTCCTTTTGATAAGTAGTTTTCTATATGCAAGAACTGGATTGGTCAGAATCACCTCCATTATAAAATAAAATAAAAAATTCTTGCGAGGATTTGGATAATCAATATTAATATCGAAAAATAAAGAATTCTTATTATCCAACTTTATCAACAATTTATTATTGCAACATGTTTCACCAAATCATTGGCTTCATCAGGCAAAACTACAATATCTTATTATTTATAAAAAATATATAAATATAAAAGGAAACTTACAATTGAATGTGGATAAAAATAAAAATATTAACAGAAACCAATCCAAATATAAAAATATAAACAAAAACCAATAAAAAATAATATAAA
Source organism: Stenus bimaculatus (assembly GCA_963971135.1). Taxonomy (NCBI): domain Eukaryota; kingdom Metazoa; phylum Arthropoda; class Insecta; order Coleoptera; family Staphylinidae; genus Stenus; species Stenus bimaculatus. The sequence goes on from CAXARA010001164.1 coordinate 18,018, forward strand.
CTTCTTCCAAAAAAATATTATTAAATTATTAAATTAATTAATTATTAAATTATTAAATTAATTATTCAATTATTAAACGAATTATATTGAAAACTAGACTAAAATTAATGTACAAAAATGCATATTCACAAATTGTTTCGGTGTCAACAAATTCTATTAAATATGCTGCTATTACCTATATGAATCAAAATTGTTATCAGTTTCTTAATTTATTTAAATCTTACAACATTAATATTTCTTTTAAAACCAATAACTCTCTAAATTCTTACAAAAATAACAAACAAAAAGATAATGTACTTTCGAAAAGTGGTATATATAAATTAAAATGTAATGATTGTTATGCTGAATATATTGGACAAACTTGGAGATCATTCTCTATTCGAATAAAAGAACATTCTGCTGCCATTAGATTGAAAAATGTTGATAAATCTCATTTTGCTGATCACATTATTAGTTCTAAGCATACTTTTATAGAAGACAATATTAAAATTTTGCATACAGTTCTTGACAATTCCTTATTAAATTACTTAGAAAACATAGAAATATATAAAAGTACTAATAATGTATTAGTTAGGAACTTAAATGTACAAATAGATTGTCCACATCATGATTTTTTAAATAAATAATTAAAATTAACTTTATAAACAAGTATGCAACTATTAAAACATCATTACATCATAGTGTGTTTCATAAATAAAATATTTTGTTTGACATATTTGTCAGTGCAATTACATTTGCCTATTTTTTACATATTTTTTTGGAAGAAGTTTATATTATTTTTTATTGGTTTTTGTTTATATTTTTATATTTGGATTGGTTTCTGTTAATATTTTTATTTTTATCCACATTCAATTGTAAGTTTCCTTTTATATTTATATATTTTTTATAAATAATAAGATATTGTAGTTTTGCCTGATGAAGCCAATGATTTGGTGAAACATGTTGCAATAATAAATTGTTGATAAAGTTGGATAATAAGAATTCTTTATTTTTTGATATTTCTAATTTTTTATTTTAATAAATAAAGAAATGCCAGGGGTGGCCCTAGTTTCATTTCCACCCGGTATATATGAATTTTACGTTTTTTGTTAAGTATGAATTTTATGTTTTTAAAGTATTGGCTTGATGTTTCTTTATTAAATATTTGATTTTTATTAAGTATATTGTTACTTATCGCTTTTCTTTGCAGTATTTAGAAAACTAAAAATGGCAGACAAAATTTCTATTTATATAGATGAATAATTAGCGTAAAAATACGCAACTTTGTTCAAAACTAACCTACCTCGTAACTCTTATAATAAGCCAGATTACCATACATATACAGGGTGTACCATTTGACGTTGGACTGTATGGGTATCTTTGTTATTATTGGAGATAGAAAGTCAGTTAAATGGACAAAGTAGTACAGATTTTTTCGAATATTAATAATTCATTTACAAAAAAATATCGCATCGTTCCTGCGCTATCTTGAAAATACAATAGATAGATAGTTCTTTATTCGTTTTGCCATTATTACATATAATACAATTGTACAGCAAATATTACAAGAGGCTTATATTTTAAATGGATTCAAACAGTCAGAGGTAAAAACTTACAACTTAAAGAGTCATATACATTACAATAAAATTAATCAGATGCGATTTTCAAAATATTGCTATAACTTCTTTATTTTCGGTGGTACTAAAAAAGTTTTTTTACACACAGGGTGTAAAATGAAAAATTACATCGACATGCGGTTTTCGATAGAATATACAATAGGCGAGTTAACGGGACTATAGTTAGGAGTTGTTACGAATTTCCATAACTACAAGCGTTTTTTCGCGACTAACAGCTCGTAACAGTAGTTATAGGGAGTAGTTAGTACTTATTACGCCATACGCAGTAACAACTTAAAACACCGCGAAAACGCATTGGTTACTATATTTTGAAATCTGACTCTTTTCTAAACTAAAACATCGGTATAGAAGAATAGAGAATAAAATAAAAAATAACAATGATACAATATGGAAATACATTTAGCTAAATCACAAAAAATATATTTATATTTAGTCATAAGTTCACAATGAAACTGATAAAAGACCAGATTCTGGTCAAATCATTTATGTTTAAAGGCCTTTAAACAGGTGTTATTTTAACGTGCAGCTCTGGCTTGTTTGTGCATCTCTAAATTCCAAATGTGCAGCTCTAAATTTAAATTTGTGCAGTATTAATTGAATTAATTTTATGAAAGATAAAACTAAATTAATCTGTTTATTGCACCTACCACCTAATACGAATACGCCTCCCACCCTTTTTCATAGCCAGCCACAGCTGCGTAGCTCGTAGGCACATTTTTATTTGCAAAGCGCGTTGGATTGTTGCGAAATGCGTAGTCAGTGTTCGGTGTTTCAGTTTTCAGTCACTAATTCAGTATACTCGGATAGTCTATTCAATTCAACGTGATCACGTAAAGGAGCATCGCAAAGCAAAAAGAAAATTATTATTAATTAATGAAATAAAATCAGTTTCTTTTTTCTAAAATATTAGTAAATTCATAATTCCATTAAATTTCGCAAAGTAACCAAATCTTGTAAATCATGGATAAAAAACAAAAATGCGAAAAGCAGGGAAATTTATTAAATCTTTTTAAATCTAAAAAAAAGATACACAGATAATTATTCTCAGACAATTTCACCACAAGAAATTAAAGAAACTGAACTATCTAAACCGTCTTCAGTTTCAATTGAAGTGCTTGATAATATACAATCAAAATCAAGTTTTAGTTCAGAGTTAATATCCAACAACATTCAGATTGCATCTACTTCAACATCGCAAATTACATCTTCCTCAACCTCAACATCGCAAATTGCATCTGCCTCAACATCGCAAACGTTGGAATACAATTCAAAATATTTACAAATTTGGAGTCAAAACGGAAGAAGACGTGCATTTTGTATTCCATGTAATAAATACAGTGAAATTGTTCGCCGACAAATACGAATCCAAAACTGCCACCTATTACAACAAATGCAGGTACAATTTATAGACATGAGTAGTAATGAGGATACTTTTTCGTTGACAGGTGATTGATTTATGACCTTTTCTGTCTCTTTCTACTGCAGGTGTCCATTTGTGTCTCTCTCACACACATGTTCCTTTTTCTAGCAACGCAGGTGGTCGTTTGTTTTCGGAATTTGTTTTATGACTTTGTTTACGCCGACCATATGTCTTTTTAAAGAATTTTGGTTTATGACCTTCACTATCTCTAATGCAGGTGTCGAGATGATTTAAATTGTATTTTCTTGATTGCACGTGCAGCACAGGTGTTCTTTTATGATGACGTCAGATTTATGACCTTCTCTGTCTGCAGGTGTCCTTTTTGATTCACGACATGTTTCGACATGTTTTAACTTGTATTTTCTTGATTGCACGTGAAGCACAGGTGTTCTTTTGTCATGACGTCAGATAATAACGCAATATAAATGTTGGTGCCTAAACAGTAACCATCAGTGCAGATCAAAAATTGTTCCTCGAAGACGATGTCGAACTCAAAAATGCCAAAAAAATTCACCAGGTGTAATAAAACTTTGAAGATGGGGAAGCAAGCTAGATTTAAAAATTGTGCTCCGTATAACGATGATGCAAATATTAAAACTTTTTCAATAAGAGTTTGGTGATTGGTGAAGAGAACTGGGATGTTCCCGACGCATACAATAACTTTAACGGTGGAGAGAAGATTCCGGGTGCCATAGATGACTAATAATTGTGGTGAGAAGAAGAGGTTGCTTAGGGAAATACAACTACCTTTAAACCCTAGCGGAAGTAAGATGATAAGATTCGGTTTGGATCCCTACTCGGAGTTAAAAGTGACCGTGATTATTTGCAAGCCTAAACTGGATAACGGGCCGCGCTTTTCTTTTGAAAATTTTAAAAACTTCCTACACGCACTACCAGAAGCCTTAATTACGTTTAAGAGTAAGGAATTAGCATGGCCTATTACCGGAGCACTCCCTGCAGGTCAAAAGAGACTACGTCGAGGTGAAATGTTTTAAAGAAGATGAATTTACCGTGTGTCTAGGTGAAAAATCTCTGGAGGCGACCAACATTAATACATCATGGTTTAGCGACATCATGAATAGAATCGGATTAATTGATTACAGTCCAATCAATCGTTATATTGAACTGGTATGGTCTCAAACCACGGAGGAGCCATCAGAAGAGTTATTCTGGAATGAGTTATTGAAAATGCGTAACGAAAACGGGTGCGATGAAGAACTTGTAAGTGAGATGCTTTTAAAATTTCCCAAGTTTTTAAAAGAAGAGGTATCAAGAAAAGTTAACAATAGTGTTGATTACAGAAATTTTATGTATTGAAATGTCTAATATTATAATATTGTAATAAAATGTAATGGGTAGTTTATTTAAATAAAAAATATTATATGAAATTGCTTTATTTTATTATACCTTACATATCAATTGTATATAGAACATGATTTATATATAGAACTTATAATTATACTAATTATATTACCGCACACATAAGAAGAGCCTTGGTAAATGCTGACCATGCGAAGATAAGGAAGATGCGACGCCAGTGTTGTGATCTTTTTAGTTTTAAGAACACAGTCAGTAATTTGCCTTCGAATAATAAAAACGTAATTTAATTAAATAAAACAATAATTTTTCATGTCTCTAATAAAAAATAAAATAAATAACATTTTTAAAAACTGATTTTGTTTTCGTCAAAAGAAAACTGGCGCAGTCGGTAGGATAGCCGAAATTTTTTGTATCGAACAAATAAATTTTCGTTTTTCGCGATTAATCGGCTATTCGAACATTTTTGTGAGAAGTTGAGCGAAGTTTCTAAAGCAGAGTGGCACCCTGAAATTGGATACCCAGTCAATCGCTGACCTGTGGAAGTATTTTTCTTGCAACTCACGAGGATAGGAACAACATTGTCCTGTTCTGCAAGGTTTTACAATTTGGAAAGGACCACATCGCCGATCTACAATTGTCGTACCTTATAGCGATTAGGAATGATGAGCAAAATCAGCATTGTGTTAATGTAAGTACAGTTCTGTCTAATGTCTATGCAACAAGAATTAGAAGAATTATTAAGTCAATTAAATATAAATTCTGACTCAGACAATCAAAATAATAATCATAATCAAATTCAAGAAATCGAAAATAATTCAGAAACAGAGAATAACAATTCTAATTTGAATAATCTTGAAAATATTTTACAAAACAATTTCGAAATGGCTCAGCCTGTATTTAAACCAGAATATTTGAATTGCGTGCCGCAGTTCGACGGCAATCCAAATGAATTAAATAGGTATTTAACCACTTGCGAAAGCATTGTAACAACATTTTATAATAGAGATAATCCTAATAATTTTCAAAACATATATTTATTAAGTTCATTAATTGGTAAGCTATCCGGAAACGCAAGGCTTATCGTAAACATCCAAAGTGTTACTAGTTGGGACGAATTAAAGACAACCTTACGTAGAAATTTTGCGGATCAAAGAGACGAGACTTGTTTAAATCGAGACTTAGTTTTAATGAGACAAAACCCTAACGAAAAACCCCAACAATTTTATGATCGTGTTTTGCAAATACTTAATTTATTATGCTCTTACGTCGACTGTCACGAAGAAACCGAGGCATCGAAAGTATTAAAACGAGAACTTTACAATAATTTAGCATTGAAAACGTTTTTGGCAGGTTTAAAAGAACCCTTAGGCACCACTATACGTTGCATGCGCCCTGTAGATTTAAAACAGGCAATTCAATTCATTCTTCAAGAAGAAAATATTAATTACTATCAAAATAATCAGTCGAAACCCATGAACAAGCAAAATAATTTACAAACAAGACCCGCTAACACATTTACCAATTACAACGCAAATAATTTTCCACGATTTTCGCACCAACAAAATGCATTTCAAAATAACAGATTCCAGAACGGTTATCAATTCAATAATACCAATCAGGCACCAAATACATTCCGTAATCCCCAAATATTTAGACAACAACCTCAAAATTATCAGCAAACAAATGTTTTTAGACCACAACCAAACAAACCCTTGCCTAACCCAACCCCCATGAGCGGAGTATCAAGCATTAGAAATGCTATGGTAAGACCAAATTTTTCGAACAATTTTCAGAAGAATAATCCTAGACCCAGTACGTCGTATCAGATGCATAATGTTGAAACAAATGAATATTCTCAAGAAAATCAAGAACAATTTATCCCTGATACTTTAGGCTACCAGTCTACTGACTTTAATGAAGAGACACAATATTTTTTCGATGAAAATTCCGTTGAAAATGAAAATTTTCAGGAAACTACCGAAACCACCGATCAAACATAACCCCCGAAATAATTCCTCTAAATGTAACATCTAACAATAATGAATTACCGTACGTAATATTTCCAGAAAATAACATCAAAATCTTAATCGATACTGGATCAACAAAGTCATTTATAAACCCAGATATTGCAAATAAATATTTTCCAAATTTAATTCACAATGATCCTTTTATAGTTTCAACTGTTTTTCAAAAGTCCGCGCATAAATATAGCGTTAATATACCTGCTTCAAAAATTTTTAAATTACCAAATGTCACAAATTTAAAATTTTTCCTTTTTAAATTTCATAATGTTTTTCAAGGTTTAATAGGACTTGACATTCTTAAAAAATTAAACGCAAGTTTAGATTTTGGAAAAGGCATTTTAACAACCCCATATGCCAAAATTAAATTAACTTATCATAAGACTAATTGTAACTTAAATTTAATTAACATTGAACCTCGGGTAGAAAAAATAATAAAAATTAAAACATCTATTCAAAATGGTGAAATATTAATTCCCCACCAAAAATTTCATTGTTGCGAAATACCAGAGTGTATTGCAGTAGCAAAAAACGGTTATGCCCTCACAGGAATTTTAAACAGCTCAGAGAAATTAGTAACTTTAAATTTTTCCGATCCCATAGAAGTCGAAGCTTTTGATTTAAAATCCTTACAAGAAATCAGTTTAAATAATTTTGAAAATCTTTCAAAACCCAAATTTGACTTATCAAAAATTCGAACGGAACATTTAAATAGCGAAGAGCAACAAGAAATTATTAAACTTTGTCGCGAATTTTCCGATATATTTTACTCCGAAGACACTCCTCTTACATTTACGAACCGGATTAAACATCAAGTAAAGACCAATGACGAAATCCCAGCATATACAAAAACTTACCGATACCCATTCGTCCATAAAGAAGAAGTAAACAAACAAATTCAAAAAATGTTGGACCAGAATATAATTAGGCCTAGTTGTTCTCCATGGTCATCTCCTATATGGGTTGTCCCAAAAAAAATCGATTCATCAGGCAAACAGAAATGGCGCGTGGTGATAGATTATAGGAAGCTAAATGAGAAGACCATCGACGACAAATACCCTCTGCCAAACATCACCGATTTGCTGGACAAATTGGGACGATGTCAGTATTTTTCCACCATTGACTTGGCGAGCGGTTTTCACCAAATTGAGATGGACGAAAAGGACATTTGCAAGACAGCATTTAATACCGAGAATGGCCACTGGGAGTTTCTCAGAATGCCATTTGGAATGAAGAATGCTCCTGCTACATTCCAAAGGATTATGGACAATATCCTTAGAGGAATCCAAAATGAAAAATGTTTGGTATACCTCGATGACATCATCGTCTTCTCCACGTCACTGAAGGAACACATTGAAAATCTAAGATCTGTTTTCAAGAGGCTCAGGGAAAGTAACTTTAAAGTACAACTAGATAAATCGGAATTCTTACGAAAGGAAGTGGCTTACTTAGGCCATATTGTGACCCCCGACGGAGTTAAACCTAACCCCGATAAAATCGCGGCCGTTAAAAATTTTCTGATACCAAAAAACACCCAAGCAAATAAAAGGTTTTCTAGGTTTGCTAGGTTACTACAGACGTTTTATTAATAATTTTGCAAAAATCACGAAACCACTTACAAAGTGTTTGAAAAAAGGCGTTGAAATTAAACATGATGAAGAATTTAAAAATTGCTTTGAAACGTGTAAAAATTTATTAATAAACGAACCCATACTTCAGTACCCAGATTTTTCCAAAACGTTTAATTTGACAACGGATGCCAGCAATGTAGCTCTAGGCGCGATTCTATCACAAGGACCTATTGGCAAAGACCTTCCGATAGCGTACGCCTCTCGAACTCTCAATGATGCTGAACAAAATTATAGCACAACTGAGAAGGAACTACTGGCCATAGTTTGGGCTACCAAGTATTTCCGACCCTACTTATTTGGAAGGAAGTTCAACATTATTACGGATCACAAGCCTTTAGAGTGGCTATTTTCTTTAAAAGATCCTAGTTCCAAACTAATGCGTTGGCGTATTAGACTCGAAGAATATGACTTTACCATAACATATAAAAAAGGTAAATTAAATACTAACGCAGATGCCCTTTCAAGGATTCAACTAAACATACATGAATCAGAAAACATTTGGGAAGATATAGAGGATATTATCCGACAGATACAAGAAAAAGGTCAACATTCCGCCGATGATAATACTTCTATGTTAGTTCACCCCGAAACAGAAGACTACCAAAACATGATTGAACAGGAAGCTACTATCGTGAGACAAGAAAACATCGGACAAGAAATCGCCGAACTACAGGAAAACATCGAAGAAGCGACAGTACACACTAACGCTGAAGAAGATCCCATATTCCAATCTCCGAAACACCTGTTAATCACGGATTAAATCAAATAATTATCGATACCGTATTTCATACACCTGCTGACGTAAAAACCGTAAAACTTTTCGAGAAAAAATTTAGATTTTTTGTACAAATTTCGGAAAGTAACTTTGAAAATGATGTAGTTAATTTCATTAAGACGTATATTGTCCCAAATGTACAATATCATCTATATTTCGAAAAAGAAGGTACATACGAGAAATTTTGCGAAGTAGTACGCAGAAATTTTAGATGGCCTTCCTTAAAATTTAAACGTTGCAAATTTAAATTAGAAGATGTTCAAGACAAAACAGATATCGAAGAAACCATAAAAAGATATCATGAAGGCAAGTCAAACCACAGAGGGATTGATGAAACAGAACAACGCATAAAGAAGCGATATTATTGGCCCCAGATGAAACAATCAGTACAAACCTTCATCGACGATTGTGAAATTTGTCAACAAAGCAAGTATGAAAGACACCCTGTAAAAATGCAAATGAATATCACACCAACACCAGTGAAACCATTCGAAATAATTCACATGGATACTTTCACTCTCGAACAAACAAAATTTTTGACAATAATCGATACATTTTCTAAGTACGCACAAGCATACCCTCTTATTTCTTTAAATTCAACCCAAATAGTTGACAAAATATTAATTTTCTTTTCACACCACGGTATTCCAAATCAAATAATTGTAGATAACGGAACCGAATTTAAAAATAGCGTGATTTTAGAACTACTCGCGTTGCATAAAATAAAGGTACACTTTTGTTCACCTAACCACCCCCAATCTAATGGCGCTGTTGAGAGATTACATTCAACTCTTATAGAGCATATTAGGATTTTAAATACAAAAGGTTTTTCTAAAACTCCACCAGAAATGAAAATGACGTACGCGATATTAGCTTATAATAACACCCTCCATTCCGTTACCAAACTCAAACCAATCGACGTAATTACAGGACACCTAAGTAATGATGATCCCTTTGATATTGATATCAATAAAATATTAATGAACGATTATATTAATGACCATAAAGAAAAAACAAAATTGATGTATGCACAATTAAACGAATCTTTAACTTTAAATAAAGAAAAGTTATTCGATAAATTAAATAAAACTAGAGACCCACCTGATATATTCCAACCCCAAATGAAAACATATATCAAAAAACACACCAGGAAAAAAAACATCTAATAAATTCGATAAACCAACGACAATAACTGCCACAAAAGAAAATTCGAAAACGATTTCAACTTTTGACAAGCCTAAAATACACATGAACAATTTAAAACGACCACTTCGAAAAACTTACAGTTTCAATAGAGACAATAATTAAACGTACTTTCCTTTCAGATTATCCTTTGCTTTCGGATTACCTGAAAAAATCACCATTAAATATTTAAAGGATAACCCAGGACTAATACCAGTAAGTTTAGGCCGAGCAAAAGTACAGCAATTTTCTCACACCCTAATTCATTATTTTGATCTAAATCCCATAATTCTCGAAGTAAATAAGTTGGACAAACAGTTTAAAAATCTAACTGACAAAATTCATTTAAATTATGCTTACACAAATGACGCATCAAACTACTTAAAAGTCCTTAACTTGACAAAGGACAGAGTTGAAACAAAATTACACGAAATTATTCCAAATTTTGAAAATTTTACAAGAAAGAAAAGAGGACTTGTAAATGCTTTAGGTTCAATTTTCAAATCAATAACAGGAAATTTGGATGCTTATGATGGCGAACGTTACGAGAAGCTAATCAAAGAAATACAAAACATTCAAGGAAAAATTTCTTCAGAAATTTTGAAACAAAATTCAATTTCATTAAGTGTAGTCGAAAAATTCGACAATGTCATTAAAAAGGTAAATCATAACGAAAACCTAATTAATTCAAGGATTTCTCAAATTTCGCGTATTGCCGAGCGTAATTTAATTGCTGAAAATTCAATATTTATTAAAGATACAATAAATCAAATAATAAATATGTACGAAATTTTAAACTCAATCATGCAAGATATAGAGAACTCTATTTCGTTTTGTAAACTAAAGACTTCGCATTCAAGTATTGTTCAATCAGAAGAATTATTCTCAGAAATTTCAAAATTAAAAGATAATTTTAAATCTGAACAATTTCCTTTGGAAATAACAAAAGAAAATATGGATTTAATTAAAAATTTAATCAAAGTAGATTGTTTTATTTTAAATAATAAAATTCATTACTTATTGCATGTACCGATAATGTACCCGCAAATTTTCGAATATTATCACCTTTATTCGATTCCAATTTTTAACGAAAATCAATTCAAGACAATTATTCCAAAAAATAAATTCTTGTTAAAAGACAAACTGTACTATGCATACCAAAGCAATGTTTGCAATGACGTCATGCCACAATACTACATCTGCGAAGACATCGATTTTCAAGAAAACAAAGAAAATTCACCTTGCGAAATCCAAATTCTCGAAACGAAAAACACCAGCGAATGCCGACAAATACAAACGAAAATCTCCAATGCAATTTTCAAGAAGCTAGAAGGTACCAACCAATGGATAGGAGTTCTTCCAAAAAATGAAGTAATCACCTTAAAATGTGATCGTCAAAAAGAAACTTTAAAAGTGAAAGGAACACTGTTATTCGAAATTCCACTGGGATGTCAAATAAATACACCCAAAGAAGTCATCAGTAATAAATTTACAACCACTCTTCAAAATAATCCAATGTTTTTCCCAGACATCGAAACAAATGTCGACGAAATGAAACAACCGAATTTCACCCTACTTTTGGATGCCATACAACTGGATGATCTCCAACCTTTGAAGAACCAAATTAAGGAAAATCAATTTCGATCGCCAATACAAGAGATGGAGTCACCATCAATCATTCCCAGTATATGGACGATAATTCTATATTCAATAATCATCATAATGGTACTTTTCTTCACCTATAAAAAATTTTTCAAGAAGAAAAACAACGAGACGTATTCAATTCAAGGTCAAGATGACGCAACAGCCGTTCAACTTCCTGCCTGCACCCCGTCAGTTGAATCTTCGAGGGGAGGAATTATATTACCGCACACATAAGAAGAGCCTTGGTAAATGCTGACCATGCGAAGATAAGGAAGATGCGACGCCAGTGTTGTGATCTTTTTAGTTTTAAGAACACAGTCAGTAATTTGCCTTCGAATAATAAAAACGTAATTTAATTAAATAAAACAATAATTTTTCATGTCTCTAATAAAAAATAAAATAAATAACATTTTTAAAAACTGATTTTGTTTTCGTCAAAAGAAAACTTACTAATTTAAAAATACAGTTTAAATAGCTTATTAATTACAGAATCATTATTTTTCAAATTATCAGTAAATAATGAAAGAAAATCTTTGAAATTACCATTATTAACTAAATATAATAAAATAACTAAACAATATTTTCCGCATACATCAGAATTTACATGTTGCAAAATTTTATCATTATACAAAACACTTTTACAGTGGCGGTTTAAGAAAATTAAATGATCGTTATTTATAGGAGGACGTCCAAAACTGTCAAAATATACTCCTTCTTTGTCTTTATTGATGTAGATAGCGACCCAGTGTTCACCAAAATCCCAGGACGCCATCGTGTTTGCAATTATAAGGCAGGGTTTACGTATCATTCGGGGTAGCTGATTAGAAGCACAAACGTATCCTGCATGATGTCTTGCTTGTAACTTGGATAAACAATAACGCAATTCGAGAGTATTCATTGGTCTAGCTCGAGTAATCAACTTTGACATTTCTGTTTTTATCAAACTCTCCGAAAATAATGCAATTTAAGCTTTCTCGTAAATTAGCGCCGAATCTAACTTCGAGGCTAAGTGATCCTTGCTTAACCAAATTCCACTGATTACACATGTTGGCTGATAAGTCAGGTGTCAAATCAAAAGCCATTAGGCTAAAACCATCATTAAAATCGGATCTGGAGATATTATTTCCCTCATTTGTATAATGTATGCCCGTTCCAGAAAATAAAGTATGATATGCCTGAACAAATAACCCGTTATTTTAAAAATCAGGTGTGATTGCTCTAGATGGAACCTGGCGGCCGTCTATATAACGACTGATATAATTTATGTTGCTATGTATGAAATTAAAGGGGTTACTGGCTAGAGTACCATTGTATGCTACATTGGAAACAAAACCAATGATACATCTATTACTATACTTGTGGTATAGTAATGACTTTTACATCTGTTCTTGTAATTGGATACTTTGCCGTTGATATCTCTAAATCTTGTGCGTGAGCCAAATGAACTGTGGGACTAATTTTTACTCGTCGTACAAGAAGTCCGGCTTCCTGAATTACAACCTTAACCCCTGCAACGGTTGATAATAGGACAGACGCATCCTGATTGAATATGTCACAGTACAATTGACCGATGAGGTCTACACTTTTACTCAGTGCAAAAAATTAAATATACATCAACCTGAGTGAAAAGGGTGTGAAGAAAATTATTAGCGCAGCTAACGGTTGCATTTTCTGCAGCAGTAAGAGCTGTACTATCTCCTTTTACAACCTTTACTTTCAAATGCAACAAAGTATGCGATAAATCAAAATATTCGTCTCCATTTCCTGGTACAATAAATTCTATGGGCGAATCTTCACTTAACGATGAAAGAGGTTTGTAATCAATCCAGCTTCCGCTTTCCACACTGGTTTGAGTTGTAGGTACGGCAAACAAATCGAGTTCAGATTTTATACACTCGTGAGATAAAGTATGTAAAAACTACATCTTAACCGAAAATATCTTTTTGTTTAGAATGCTTTAACTTGCGGTCCACTCCTCTCACAACAAGAGCTTTTGATGAAATGAGTTTTTTCTTGGTAATTTTACTATTAGTACGTCTTCTTTTAAAACCACTCCTCACCATGCGCTCTAGTTTATCGATGGCTTTACGTTTTAAGGTTTGTCTTGTCTCCACAAGTCTATTACGAAACGATTCTTTTGGGGATTTATGTTGACTAATATCGGAAATTATATTCGACCCAGATTTTAATACTTCGCCTCCGAGAGTTCGCAATCCGCCTCTTATTAAGGGCATGATTGTCCGAAAGAGACCCCCAAGAAAACTCCCTAAACCATGACCCTTCTGAAAACTGGCACCTTTATAAATAGTGCCAATTCCATTTCCGGCCTGTGATGCGTAATATGTATGATAAGGGCAAGACTTCATTTTAGGAAATCTTTTTAAAGTGTAGTTTCAGATACGACGTACCAAACTGAAATGGTCCTAAATCACCGGTATCAGTCCTTATATTTATCTCTATAGTTTCAAACTCTCTACGTAGCACATCAACATAATGAGGTCGATCGTAAGTAACAGTTTGTTGATAACCATAACCATAACTATAATTGCTCTTTATCAGGCTAGTGATCCATAAAAGTTTTGAATGGACGTCAGATATAATCTGTGGTTCGATGATATATAATAATAATATAATTTTATCTTTTATTCCAGATTCAGCTAAATGAAAAGTCATTACACTTATTAGTAATAACCTAATTTGATAAAGTGTCAAAGACATTATGAATATTATAATACTACTAATTATGCTTATTAAATTATAAACTAAATATATGTATATTAAGAATAAGAATAAGAACTTAAACTTCTAATATGAAAATATGCCTTAAATTAACTTAACTTCTATACTATTACTTATAGTAGATAGCGTAATAACCAATTTCTTAATTAAAACTATATTAAAAAATAATGTATTTTTAATTCAACCTAAAACAATTCTTAAAACAACTATCTATATTTATGTATACTTATTTGATATTGATAAGGTTTAAGTTGATTCGTTCCTGCTTGCTGCTGCTGAGGTAATAAAAAATCTTCTTTCATCTTTTGGACAGCTAATTTAAGATTACTCGTAGCATGTTTCTTTTGTATTTGTATACTCTCTTCTTTTTCACATAACTGGCAGAAAACTTTTGATCCGTGCCGTTCTTCTCCTATTGTCTTTCCGCATAATAAATGCACAGGGTTTTCACAAACTTCGCAGTAATGACCTCCGCTTGTCTGTTTTGTACAAACACAACACATAATTATATTTGATCTTTAGTTGGAGATGCCTGTGAAACACAAGCGACATCTTTCTCATTTTCATCAATTGTTGCTTCTTTAGTTGTTTCACCGTCCGTAGCTGATCCCTTTGTTACATACTACCATTACTTGTACTTTGAGGTTCAAATAATTTTCCAAGTCCTCTTCAGTAACAAGCTTTTCGAGAAAATCAGGTGGAATGTGAGTAGATTGGAGTCCTATTTTAGGCTCGGTAACAAATAAAGCTTTATATGGTGTACGTTTTATTGAGCTTTTTAAAATGAGACAAAGTAATAACCAACACCCCAAGTCTTTGTGTTGATATCAATTAACCAAGCACGTAACATAGCTTCCAGATCCTGATTTGATCTCTCGACTACGTATACACCGGGAGTACCAAAGGTGGACTAAGGTGGTCCACGTACCAAATTCGACGAAGTATACGACAGGGTACTAATGCTCGCTTGGTCTAGCGTTGGTCCTCGGGAAGTAGGATGGTCTAAATGAAAATTTAGTCCCGTGATGCATACTATTTAAAGCGTCATAAATGAAACGAAATTAGCCCTTTCGCATTCTAAAATTTTCTAGCCAATCCTCGTATGTATAAAATTATTTTGTAATTACATTAATTTTCAGTGCTTCTTTCCTTCAACCAAATGGATCTAGTATTAAAATCTTTAATAATAGACATTGGGAAAAGTAAAACTGAACTTTTATCATTTAGACGAATGCTATCACTCATCGTTTTTAGATTTGCCATTTTTTTCAACTTTTCAGAATGTTTTTGTATCTTTTTTTCGAAACATTTAAGGAACTGCAGTTATCTTTAGTTATTATACATTTTAACATGTTATAGATAGATGAAAGATTCGGAAAAGATATTTTTTTATCTTAACTTATCAGACATAATTTTTAGAACTTTATAATTTTTAGTTTCAATTACGTTATCAATAATTAACTAATGAATAAAATAGGTTTGTTTGTATAAAACAAAAACATAAGCATAAACTTCAAAAGTGACAAGTTGTGGACTAAACTACGAACTTAAATTTATTAGGTACTTAAGGTTAGGTTTATTATGAGCGATGTATATGCAACTAGACTAACAAGTAATTTGGTACGGGGACCAGCTTAGTCTACTTTTAGTACTCCCAGTGTATACGTAGTCATTAATGATTTTACATGTTGGCTACATGGTAGCCATTTCTTGTATGATGCTAGCCGTAAACTCATGACCATTATCGCTTTGTAATATATTAGGGCAACCAACTAAAAAAATTTTCAAGTGTTCTAAAGCTACTTTAGCTGTTCTTTTTCGAAGTCAAAGGTCGCAGAAAGCTGAATTTGGTCGCGTGATCCTGATAATGTAATAGCCACCTATATTGTCTGCTTGGATTTTACTGTAAATCTATCAGGTCAACTTGCCCGCGACTGTTGAAGTCGATGGATAGAACAACGATTCCCTTCTACACTAGACAGTTTCAAAAATTCTCCTATAGTATAATATTTAACTGCCCAAACTAATGCTAACCCTTCACGTTCGATTGTAGAGTCTAAAACCTTATCAAGTATCCCTAATGGTAAACCATTGACTCCCAACACTCTGCGTGTTGAACCATCTACAGTCCGAACTGAAGTAACCTCCGTTGCATCTAGGCTAACATTATTCACCCCACTATACTCTAAAAAGTTTTCTCCCATCACAGAACGGTTCGCTCCTATATCCAACAAGGCGTCGATTACCTCACCAAAAACACTTACTCCAAGGAAGGGCCTATTGTCCCCTTGGACTTCCGTAAACGCAGGTGCTACTGACTTTGGGCACATAAAAGTTCTTACATGTTCGACCCAACTCTTCCAACCCATGTATTTGGCGATTGCCGGATCGGATTTTCTCTCTAGTTTATCCCAGGTGCAACCTCTGGCTCCAAACGTTTCTGATATAAGCTGAACATCCTTTCCTATCAAGTCATGATTGCTAAATTTGAGAGGAGTCACAACATCGTTGAATTTTATGTTCATCTCTGAAGTCTGTTCCTCATTTTGAGCAACGTATGCCTTCGAGTATTTAACCATGAGGCTAAGGATGACCCTGGGATTGTAATGCTTCTTTCCATTGCTCCCAGAGATAAACTGCTAAGTTGACGAACTCATCCCAGTCAGCTGGTTTAAGTTCGGTCCTGAGGTAAGCACCTTCATTGTAATAATTGATGGCCTCCACCCATCCTGCAATCTTGGTGAGTGACATGTCTGCTACATCAATTGCCCTTCTCAACGCCTTATCAACCTCAACGAGAATCCTCCTAATAGGATCAATGGTTCTGAATAGACACTAAACCTTCTTGATTCCTCTTTGCTTTCACCAGATGATTCTTGTCGGAATGAGGATTGTGGGCGCTGCCCTGAACCTTCTCCGAAAGAAAAACTCATTGCCCTTAGTAACCTAGTAATTTTTGCCTCCATCCTTGTCTCATGTAGTTGTAGTGACTGACGCAAGGTGGTCTGTTGTGTAAGTGACTTCGCTTGTAAAGTTTCGTCCGAAGGTATGGGAAAAACCGTCAATACGACCCTGCAAATGTAGGAGTCTCGATCTTAACCTTTTCTCGGCAACCTTAGAATATTTACCGGTTTATTGTTCTATGCCCTGCTCTACTTCCTTCTGGCTATCTTTAATCTCTTTAACCTCTTTTTCAACATCAGTAACCACACTTATATCGACTAATTTAGCCTCCTGTAACAGCTTACGTAACAGTATACGTAACCCAGCCATGTCTAGGTTTGCACCTGGAAAACCCCTAACACGAACCTCGTACAGTAACTCAAATTTCTTAAGATAATTGGGCTCCATCTCCCGGTTGGTAGCTACTAAAGAGAATAACAACCCACTGAATTTCCGCTAAGAAACCACCAAAATTAATGACATTTATGAACTCCAAAAGCTCTATCTTTTAAACCCTCTTCCCTTTTTCCCTCCTGAAAGATCAACTCAAATAATTTTTTGAAAAAAAATAATAAAAATTTTATTTCTGCCGAATGCAGGTAAGTGCCAGCTGAGCCAGCGTAGGTCGTGGTTCAAGAAAATATTTAGTATGTTGGGCGCCACCTACTTGTAACACTTACCTTGACTAATGGTCAAGTACGAAACCGAATTTGAGTTGATCAGTTCAGGAAAGTAATACAACAATGTAAAAAATAAATCTTTATTCAATAAATGCACCACTAAAATTTGGCTCATACAATTATATTGGAGCAGATCAAAAAAACAATGAATTTATGTAAATAATTCAAACCAAGGTACACCTTATTGCTAATAATAAAAAATTTAAATCAACTCATCAAACATGTTGATTCATCCATTCATTTACAAACCAGAAATCAAATTATTATTATATTATCAGAGAATAGTTGATGTAATAATTAATAATATATATACAAATTAAAATAAGTAGTTTTTAAAATAGGGCCCGTTTTAATAACTGGACAAATGGCTCTTAAATGCTAAACGCAAATAACAAAATTAAAAATAAATGTGCACAATCAACTATCATCTAGTTTATACGCCGAATGTAAATAATAGAAATGAAAAATATTAAAAAGTGTAGTGATAGCCAAAATTATTTAAATTCAAAATGTTTAATATGAATATAAAATTTCGAGTATAATCCAGTAGCGTAAAATTATTGAGCACGCTTTTGTTTAATTTTAATAAATTAAACCTAATTTTTTACTTCATTCTTAAAGTAATTTAATAACAATAACATTACTCATGGCGCGTTATTGCAATTCTGCATATCGCGCACATTCCAAGGAGCCGCAGTTTAGCCGCTCAAGTTCAATTACATAATTAACCATAACATACATTAAGTGAAATATACAGTATGACGTAGAATTAGTTTACAAACATTGTAGTAAATTTTAGTATATAAGCTTGCTATCTTAAGAATAAAACCAGTAATCAATGATTGCTCATTCTCTTCTACTACTTGGGTCAAACACGCAACTCAGCCAAAGCGCCAAGTAGTCCCTTCCACCCCTCACGCCAATTAGGTCTAGCACGCATCAAGCCTAAGCGCTAAGTGGTTCCCACAGATAATATAACTATACAGAATGCAAACTCTATTGTATTATTGGTTAACGCGCACAGCGCCATCTAGTGGTGTTGGGGCACAGTTTTTTCCAAAAAGAGGCAAATTTGAATGTACTATTTAATCTACTTTTAAGTATTGGTATTTTATTTCATTCACTTAAAAATTAAATTAGATACAAAAATGTTCCAAAAAATTTGTATGTAATTTAATTTTTATGTGAATGAAATAAAATACATGTATATTGGTTATTTGTTTAATTTAAAAATACATATCCAGATTAGTTTAGTACTTGGCAGGTAAATAAAAAATACAATTAAAAATTTATTATAATAACACAAACATTTATTATAATAATCAATACATTATTTAAAAAAAAGGTGTATATGTACAAAAAAATATAAAATATTACTCCCTCCGTCCGAATATAAGTCCCATTTGAAAAATTAGGTTTATTTATTTATTACAACCATAAAAATAGAATAAAGGGAATAAAAATAGTAGAAAAGTATAAAAAATATCTTTTAAAGAGCGAGTTTTTTATTGTAATATTAAATATTAATTAATTTTAGATGGATTTGTCACATAGTAATTATTTTTTGGTTTATCATTTGCATGATTGGTATAGTTGTACCCCAATAAACTATAAAAATACTCACTATATGTGGTTGGCTGTTCGATATCAGAAAGACGAGTTGTAGAACGCATTGGTGTATTTAAATTCATAAGTTCAATGGGGTTAGCATCCAAATATTCTCCGGAACACGAAGGCTCAACAAAATCTAGATTGATTGGACGTGATTCAAAGGGTTCAATAATATTTGCTGGTGCGTTTCCTTCATCAATAATATTCTCATTCAATGGTGCAATTTCCATATTTAATGTAGGAATTGTATTATCCGAAAATCGTTGTTTTTTATTAGATGTAAAGTCAGAATCCACAAAATGGGAATGACATATTCGACAATTTTTATAAATACTTGTCGGATTTAAACCCATCAACCGATTATTATTGCAAAGTCGCAACCACTCCATAAATAATGCCAGGTTAGTTTCTGGATTAGGAAACCTATGCCAAGGTGATTTCGGGGCAAGGCAAGAAAAGACTGAGCAATTCCGTTTACTCATAATTAATCTATAAAAAAGCAAAACAAACAAATTATGTAATTAAATAATAATGTTTATTGTAAATTAAATAACTTACCTAAACTTTCGAAGTTTAAAGAATATTTAATATATATATATATATTTTATAATTTATTTTAAAGGCGTTTTAAGGTTAGGCCGTAATTCGTCATTAATATCTTGCCATAGAAATCAATAGAAATAGAATACTTGCGCCGATCGCCTTCGTTGGTATTCGTTCATCATCCGAATACATATCCCGCCACCTGTTGGTGTTGGGGCACAGTAAATTCGTGTTAACTGGAATTTCTATAGAGTTAGCGTTCTATATAATATATGTTATCTATGGTGGTTCCTCCAAAAAACCATCTGCATTACTTGGGTCCAGCACGCAACCCGCCTAAGCGCCAAGTAACTGCATTACCAAAAAACCAAACACAAACATAGGTCTGCAACTTCGTTCACTTTAGTATAAAACCAACCGCCTATGCGGATGAGGCCTGAAATAATTCCAGAGGAATTAGCACGTGGTTTCAAAAAATTAGAGTAGAAAAATTCTACCTGAGGTGTTAGGCGGCCTCAATATAAAAAAGAAACGATGCGAGATGCGATTGCACCTAACAGGAACCACTAATATTCACCATTAACTCAAAATCAAATAACAAACAACAAATTCAACAAAAAAACTCAATACTTTTTGAATTCCCTGGCTGCATCACCAGTGCTCACACCAAAAATGACTCTTCCCCAGCATCGACCTGCGGCGATAATTCAGCCTTGCAAACGTCCCAACGCAAAAATTGATACCGAAAACAAATCGAAATCAAGGCCAAAATTTGAACTAAATTTGGCTATTTTGCAAAACCATAAGATGGCTCCCTAAAATGCCGTCATATTTCCGGGACACCAAAACAAGGAGACCATAAAAGGATAATCCGCCTAAATCTTTAGGAGGAACCGAAGATAGAAAAAAACAATAAAAAAAACAATCTCAAATTTGAAACCGCAAAAAATAGCGCGACTAATGATAGTTGGGTTGCCTACCACTAAATACTACTGCAACCAATTTCCAAAACTTCAACATGAGAGTCCAGTTAGGGGCAGGTACCCTCGAAGCAAACAATACCCTTGAAGAAATGCCTGTAAACGGAAATCGTCTTTTGACAATAATAGGTAAAGTAACAAAGACCGTCAAAATGTTTAATATAATGGGCAAAGAAGTATCGCTTGTTTTTAATGAAGATATTGCAAAAGGAGATCCTGTTGTCTGGTTAAACGTAAATATTTTAAGAATATAAATATAGGTGCTTAAAGAGAGTGTTTAATAATTACAGAAAGCTTTCGGCGAACAGTTAGAGTATGTTAAAAATGGTTATCGAGGTGATGACAGAGTAGGAATAGTAATCAACAGCGACGCGAATCTGGGTAAACCGATAGGTATATCGTATAGACGCCTGGATCAACTCACATCTGATGTTATGAATACCGTAGGTAAAGTAGTTCAAAGTAATGCGGCATTTTTTGTCAGTGGCGTAATGGGTATTAACGCAACGATAGTTACTTTTCCTGTGTTGTAACCTTCGCCGCCGGTCTCTTTAGGTATGCTGCCACCAGGTTATTACGTAATCAACGAACGTTAACTTTTCATTTGGACAAACTTCACAAGGGAAACTTACTGCGCAGAAAGTTAGGAGCGTTTTCTTTTGAGCAGTGATTTAAGGTAAACCAGAGCCTAAGCTAGGAGAAACGATTTAATTGAAAACCAAAAGAATGGAGAGTTATTTTTACATATAATTTTCTTTTATACCCTTCTTCGAAAGTGGGAGGGTTGGTTCTCAAATTTGGAAGAGGGGTTGAAAATTTGTCTGATTTTTAGGCAACTCTGTCAACAACAAAATAGGGTTGCATAAATACAATTAAACTTAAATAATAAATTTTACTAACTAACTTAATTAACTATTGTTTCCTTCGGGAATTAATCAACTTTGTTATTCCTTTGAAGCTATTGTGATTGGAATCTAAATTTAAGTGACAACATGTGTTGCGCATGAATTACTAATATCTCGAGTTCTAGTTGTGATATTGGCTCGTGACCTATATCAACCGTTTTCCTATTCTTGGTGTATTAATCTGGAAGTGGTTTCTTTCGCATCACACATGTGTAAATTTTAATGGTCTAATTAAATGAATCTGCACCCGGTGATCGAAACTATTCGTCGCCAAGATGATGAATTTAATTGTCCGGTCTGGGATTTCCAGGACCGATTACACCTCACGCTGCAAACCTTCTAAGAATTTCTAAATACAGGCAAATTATGGTACCGGAAGTATTCTAAAAAGGTTTTATGATGAAATTTCTGTTGATTAATTCCTTCTGGTTATGTATACCTAAAACTAAGAATAAGTTGGTGTACAACACTTAAGTGTGGTTATTACCTGAGGGTATATAACACCTGTAGGTTATAGTAGACCAAAATATCTAGGATTAAATTTTGACACAGTATGTCTTAAAGACACGGAATTATATCTAAAAAAAATAATGATTCACTATCCTTGGCAAGAGCTCTTGTGTTAGCAATAGCCTAAAAATAAACAATAGAGATTTTAAAGAGCTTAAAACAGGTGGTCCAATGAGTGACCTATCAGCTAGAAATTTACGCAATGACGGTACATTTAAGTAACGGGTAATTTCGGTTATATTCACCAATTTCAAATTTTTTAAAATGATTTTACAATAGTTGTTTATAACTGTCGCAAAGGCAGCACCGTTTATTATGAGGGTCCCGATCACCAACTAAAGTTGTTCTAAATATACTTTTTGAAAATAACCATTACAACGTTATAACTAATTTAACTTCGGCTTTTGCAACAGGATATTACTGGAAGTTTTGTAAAAAAAGGTACCGCACGCGTAATAGGCAT
>CAXARA010001165.1:0-42600 GCA_963971135.1 Stenus bimaculatus
AGAAATGTAGTTTTAAAATTTTTCGGACGATTACTTTTAAAATTATATCAAAAAAACGTTATTTTTTAGAAATAATGCGTTTTTCTTAAAAATCAAACAAAAACTGCTGTAACTTTTTTATTTCTTTATAAAAAAATGTAAATTTTGTTTAAATAATTTTATTTTCATGAAATCTAATTAGAAATGTAGTTTTAAAATTTTTCGGTCGATTATTTTTAAAATTATACCAAAAAAACGTTTTTCTTAAAAATCACACAAAAACTGCAGAAACTTTTTTATTTCTTTATAAAAAAATGTAAATTTTGTTTAAATAATTTTATTTTCATGAAATCTAATTAGAAATGTAGTTTTAAAATTTTTCGGACGATTACTTTTAAAATTATATCAAAAAAACGTTATTTTTTAGAAATAATGCGTTTTTCTTAAAAATCAAACAAAAACTGCTGTAACTTTTTTATTTCTTTATAAAAAAATGTAAATTTTGTTTAAATAATTTTATTTTCATGAAATCTAATTAGAAATGTAGTTTTAAAATTTTTCGGTCGATTATTTTTAAAATTATACCAAAAAAACGTTTTTCTTAAAAATCACACAAAAACTGCAGAAACTTTTTTATTTCTTTATAAAAAAATGTAAATTTTGTTTAAATAATATTATTTTCATGAAATCTAATTAGAAATGTAGTTTTAAAATTTTTCGGACGATTACTTTTAAAATTATATCAAAAAAACGTTATTTTTTAGAAATAATGCGTTTTCTTAAAAATCAAACAAAAACTGCTGTAACTTTTTTATTTCTTTATAAAAAAATGTAAATTTTGTTTAAATAATTTTATTTTCATGAAATCTAATTAGAAATGTAGTTTTAAAATTTTTCGGTCGATTATTTTTAAAATTATACCAAAAAAACGTTTTTCTTAAAAATCAAACTAAAACTGCTGTAACTTTTTTATTTCTTTATAAAAAAATGTAAATTTTGTTTAAATAATATTATTTTCATGAAATCTAATTAGAAATGTAGTTTTAAAATTTTTCGGACGATTACTTTTAAAATTATATCAAAAAAACGTTATTTTTTAGAAATAATGCGTTTTTCTTAAAAATCAAACAAAAACTGCTGTAACTTTTTTATTTCTTTATAAAAAAATGTAAATTTTGTTTAAATAATTTTATTTTCATGAAATCTAATTAGAAATGTAGTTTTAAAATTTTTCGGTCGATTATTTTTAAAATTATACCAAAAAAACGTTTTTCTTAAAAATCAAACTAAAACTGCTGTAACTTTTTTATTTCTTTATAAAAAAATGTAAATTTTGTTTAAATAATATTATTTTCATGAAATCTAATTAGAAATGTAGTTTTAAAATTTTTCGGACGATTACTTTTAAAATTATATCAAAAAAACGTTAATTTTTAGAAATAATGCGTTTTTCTTAAAAATCAAACAAAAACTGCTGTAACTTTTTTATTTCTTTATAAAAAAATGTAAATTTTGTTTAAATAATTTTATTTTCATGAAATCTAATTAGAAATGTAGTTTTAAAATTTTTCGGTCGATTATTTTTAAAATTATACCAAAAAAACGTTTTTCTTAAAAATCACACAAAAACTGCAGAAACTTTTTTATTTCTTTATAAAAAAATGTAAATTTTGTTTAAATAATTTTATTTTCATGAAATCTAATTAGAAATGTAGTTTTAAAATTTTTCGGACGATTACTTTTAAAATTATATCAAAAAAACGTTATTTTTTAGAAATAATGCGTTTTTCTTAAAAATCAAACAAAAACTGCTGTAACTTTTTTATTTCTTTATAAAAAAATGTAAATTTTGTTTAAATAATTTTATTTTCATGAAATCTAATTAGAAATGTAGTTTTAAAATTTTTCGGTCGATTATTTTTAAAATTATATCAAAAAAACGTTTTTCTTAAAAATCACACAAAAACTGCAGAAACTTTTTTATTTTTTTATAAAAAAATGTAAATTTTGTTTAAATAATATTATTTTCATGAAATCTAATTAGAAATGTAGTTTTAAAATTTTTCGGACGATTACTTTTAAAATTATATCAAAAAAACGTTATTTTTTAGAAATAATGCGTTTTTCTTAAAAATCAAACAAAAACTGCTGTAACTTTTTTATTTCTTTATAAAAAAATGTAAATTTTGTTTAAATAATTTTATTTTCATGAAATCTGATTAGAAATGTAGTTTTAAAATTTTTCGGTCGATTATTTTTAAAATTATACCAAAAAAACGTTTTTCTTAAAAATCACACAAAAACTGCAGAAACTTTTTTATTTCTTTATAAAAAAATGTAAATTTTGTTTAAATAATATTATTTTCATGAAATCTAATTAGAAATGTAGTTTTAAAATTTTTCGGACGATTACTTTTAAAATTATATCAAAAAAACGTTATTTTTTAGAAATAATGCGTTTTTCTTAAAAATCAAACAAAAACTGCTGTAACTTTTTTATTTCTTTATAAAAAAATGTAAATTTTGTTTAAATAATATTATTTTCATGAAATCTAATTAGAAATGTAGTTTTAAAATTTTTCGGACGATTACTTTTAAAATTATATCAAAAAAACGTTATTTTTTAGAAATAATGCGTTTTTCTTAAAAATCAAACAAAAACTGCTGTAACTTTTTTATTTCTTTATAAAAAAATGTAAATTTTGTTTAAATAATTTTATTTTCATGAAATCTAATTAGAAATGTAGTTTTAAAATTTTTCGGTCGATTATTTTTAAAATTATACCAAAAAAACGTTTTTTTTAAAAATCACACAAAAACTGCAGAAACTTTTTTATTTCTTTATAAAAAAATGTAAATTTTGTTTAAATAATTTTATTTTCATGAAATCTAATTAGAAATGTAGTTTTAAAATTTTTCGGTCGATTATTTTTAAAATTATACCAAAAAAACGTTTTTCTTAAAAATCACACAAAAACTGCAGAAACTTTTTTATTTCTTTATAAAAAAATGTAAATTTTGTTTAAATAATATTATTTTCATGAAATCTAATTAGAAATGTAGTTTTAAAATTTTTCGGACGATTACTTTTAAAATTATATCAAAAAAACGTTATTTTTTAGAAATAATGCGTTTTTCTTAAAAATCAAACAAAAACTGCTGTAACTTTTTTATTTCTTTATAAAAAAATGTAAATTTTGTTTAAATAATTTTATTTTTATGAAATCTAATTAGAAATGTAGTTTTAAAATTTTTCGGTCGATTATTTTTAAAATTATACAAAAAAAACCTTTTTCTTAAAAATCAAACTAAAACTGCTGTAACTTTTTTATTTCTTTATAAAAAAATGTAAATTTTGTTTAAATAATATTATTTTCATGAAATCTAATTAGAAATGTAGTTTTAAAATTTTTCGGACGATTACTTTTAAAATTATATCAAAAAAACGTTATTTTTTAGAAATAATGCGTTTTTCTTAAAAATCAAACAAAAAATGCTGTAACTTTTTTATTTCTTTATAAAAAAATGTAAATTTTGTTTAAATAATTTTATTTTCATGAAATCTAATTAGAAATGTAGTTTTAAAATTTTTCGGTCGATTATTTTTAAAATTATACCAAAAAAACGTTTTTCTTAAAAATCACACAAAAACTGCAGAAACTATTTTATTTCTTTATAAAAAAATGTAAATTTTGTTTAAATAATTTTATTTTCATGAAATCTAATTAGAAATGTAGTTTTAAAATATTTCGGACGATTACTTTTAAAATTATATCAAAAAAACGTTATTTTTTCGAAATAATGCGTTTTTCTTAAAAATCAAACAAAAACTGCTGTAACTTTTTTATTTCTTTATAAAAAAATGTAAATTTTGTTTAAATAATTTTATTTTCATGAAATCTAATTAGAAATGTAGTTTTAAAATTTTTCGGTCGATTATTTTTAAAATTATACCAAAAAAACGTTTTTCTTATAAATCACACAAAAACTGCAGAAACTTTTTTATTTCTTTATAAAAAAATGTAAATTTTGTTTAAATTATTTTATTTTCATGAAATCTAATTAGAAATGTAGTTTTAAAATTTTTCGGACGATTACTTTTAAAATTATATCAAAAAAACGTTATTTTTTAGAAATAATGCGTTTTTCTTAAAAATCAAACAAAAACTGCTGTAACTTTTTTATTTCTTTATAAAAAAATGTAAATTTTGTTTAAATAATTTTATTTTCATGAAATCTAATTAGAAATGTAGTTTTAAAATTTTTCGGTCGATTATTTTTAAAATTATACCAAAAAAACGTTTTTCTTAAAAATCACACAAAAACTGCAGAAACTTTTTTATTTTTTTATAAAAAAATGTAAATTTTGTTTAAATAATATTATTTTCATGAAATCTAATTAGAAATGTAGTTTTAAAATTTTTCGGACGATTACTTTTAAAATTATATCAAAAAAACGTTATTTTTTAGAAATAATGCGTTTTTCTTAAAAATCAAACATAAACTGCTGTAACTTTTTTATTTCTTTATAAAAAAATGTAAATTTTGTTTAAATAATTTTATTTTCATGAAATCTAATTAGAAATGTAGTTTTAAAATTTTTCGGTCGATTATTTTTAAAATTATACCAAAAAAACGTTTTTCTTAAAAATCAAACTAAAACTGCTGTAACTTTTTTATTTCTTTATAAAAAAATGTAAATTTTGTTTAAATAATATTATTTTCATGAAATCTAATTAGAAATGTAGTTTTAAAATTTTTCGGACGATTACTTTTAAAATTATATCAAAAAAACGTTATTTTTTAGAAATAATGCGTTTTTCTTAAAAATCAAACATAAACTGCTGTAACTTTTTTATTTCTTTATAAAAAAATGTAAATTTTGTTTAAATAATTTTATTTTCATGAAATCTAATTAGAAATGTAGTTTTAAAATTTTTCGGTCGATTATTTTTAAAATTATACCAAAAAAACGTTTTTCTTAAAAATCAAACTAAAACTGCTGTAACTTTTTTATTTCTTTATAAAAAAATGTAAATTTTGTTTAAATAATATTATTTTCATGAAATCTAATTAGAAATGTAGTTTTAAAATTTTTCGGACGATTACTTTTAAAATTATATCAAAAAAACGTTATTTTTTAGAAATAATGCGTTTTTCTTAAAAATCAAACAAAAACTGCTGTAACTTTTTTATTTCTTTATAAAAAAATGTAAATTTTGTTTAAATAATTTTATTTTCATAAAATCTAATTAGAAATGTAGTTTTAAAATTTTTCGGTCGATTATTTTTAAAATTATACCAAAAAAACGTTTTTCTTAAAAATCAAACTAAAACTGCTGTAACTTTTTTATTTCTTTATAAAAAAATGTAAATTTTGTTTAAATAATATTATTTTCATGAAATCTAATTAGAAATGTAGTTTTAAAATTTTTCGGACGATTACTTTTAAAATTATATCAAAAAAACGTTATTTTTTAGAAATAATGCGTTTTTCTTAAAAATCAAACAAAAACTGCTGTAACTTTTTTATTTCTTTATAAAAAAATGTAAATTTTGTTTAAATAATTTTATTTTCATGAAATCTAATTAGAAATGTAGTTTCAAAATTTTTCGGTCGATTATTTTTAAAATTATACCAAAAAAACGTTTTTCTTAAAAATCACACAAAAACTGCAGAAACTTTTTTATTTCTTTATAAAAAAATGTAAATTTTGTTTAAATAATTTTATTTTCATGAAATCTAATTAGAAATGTAGTTTTAAAATTTTTCGGACGATTACTTTTAAAATTATATCAAAAAAACGTTATTTTTTCGAAATAATGCGTTTTTCTTAAAAATCAAACAAAAACTGCTGTAACTTTTTTATTTCTTTATAAAAAAATGTAAATTTTGTTTAAATAATTTTATTTTCATGAAATCTAATTAGAAATGTAGTTTTAAAATTTTTCGGTCGATTATTTTTAAAATTATAACAAAAAAACGTTTTTCTTAAAAATCAAACTAAAACTGCTGTAACTTTTTTATTTCTTTATAAAAAAATGTAAATTTTGTTTAAATAATATTATTTTCATGAAATCTAATTAGAAATGTAGTTTTAAAATTTTTCGGACGATTACTTTTAAAATTATATCAAAAAAACGTTATTTTTTAGAAATAATGCGTTTTTCTTAAAAATCAAACAAAAACTGCTGTAACTTTTTTATTTCTTTATAAAAAAATGTAAATTTTGTTTAAATAATTTTATTTTCAAGAAATCTAATTAGAAATGTAGTTTTAAAATTTTTCAGTCGATTATTTTTAAAATTATACCAAAAAAACGTTTTTCTTAAAAATCACACAAAAACTGCAGAAACTTTTTTATTTCTTTATAAAAAAATGTAAATTTTGTTTAAATAATTTTATTTTCATGAAATCTAATTAGAAATGTAGTTTTAAAATTTTTCGGACGATTACTTTTAAAATTATATCAAAAAAACGTTATTTTTTAGAAATAATGCGTTTTTCTTAAAAATCAAACAAAAACTGCTGTAACTTTTTTATTTCTTTATAAAAAAATGTAAATTTTGTTTAAATAATTTTATTTTCATGAAATCTAATTAGAAATGTAGTTTTAAAATTTTTCGGTCGATTATTTTTAAAATTATATCAAAAAAACGTTTTTCTTAAAAATCACACAAAAACTGCAGAAACTTTTTTATTTTTTTATAAAAAAATGTAAATTTTGTTTAAATAATATTATTTTCATGAAATCTAATTAGAAATGTAGTTTTAAAATTTTTCGGACGATTACTTTTAAAATTATATCAAAAAAACGTTATTTTTTAGAAATAATGCGTTTTTCTTAAAAATCAAACAAAAACTGCTGTAACTTTTTTATTTCTTTATAAAAAAATGTAAATTTTGTTTAAATAATTTTATTTTCATGAAATCTGATTAGAAATGTAGTTTTAAAATTTTTCGGTCGATTATTTTTAAAATTATACCAAAAAAACGTTTTTCTTAAAAATCACACAAAAACTGCAGAAACTTTTTTATTTCTTTATAAAAAAATGTAAATTTTGTTTAAATAATATTATTTTCATGAAATCTAATTAGAAATGTAGTTTTAAAATTTTTCGGACGATTACTTTTAAAATTATATCAAAAAAACGTTATTTTTTAGAAATAATGCGTTTTTCTTAAAAATCAAACAAAAACTGCTGTAACTTTTTTATTTCTTTATAAAAAAATGTAAATTTTGTTTAAATAATATTATTTTCATGAAATCTAATTAGAAATGTAGTTTTAAAATTTTTCGGACGATTACTTTTAAAATTATATCAAAAAAACGTTATTTTTTAGAAATAATGCGTTTTTCTTAAAAATCAAACAAAAACTGCTGTAACTTTTTTATTTCTTTATAAAAAAATGTAAATTTTGTTTAAATAATTTTATTTTCATGAAATCTAATTAGAAATGTAGTTTTAAAATTTTTCGGTCGATTATTTTTAAAATTATACCAAAAAAACGTTTTTTTTAAAAATCACACAAAAACTGCAGAAACTTTTTTATTTCTTTATAAAAAAATGTAAATTTTGTTTAAATAATTTTATTTTCATGAAATCTAATTAGAAATGTAGTTTTAAAATTTTTCGGTCGATTATTTTTAAAATTATACCAAAAAAACGTTTTTCTTAAAAATCACACAAAAACTGCAGAAACTTTTTTATTTCTTTATAAAAAAATGTAAATTTTGTTTAAATAATATTATTTTCATGAAATCTAATTAGAAATGTAGTTTTAAAATTTTTCGGACGATTACTTTTAAAATTATATCAAAAAAACGTTATTTTTTAGAAATAATGCGTTTTTCTTAAAAATCAAACAAAAACTGCTGTAACTTTTTTATTTCTTTATAAAAAAATGTAAATTTTGTTTAAATAATTTTATTTTTATGAAATCTAATTAGAAATGTAGTTTTAAAATTTTTCGGTCGATTATTTTTAAAATTATACAAAAAAAACCTTTTTCTTAAAAATCAAACTAAAACTGCTGTAACTTTTTTATTTCTTTATAAAAAAATGTAAATTTTGTTTAAATAATATTATTTTCATGAAATCTAATTAGAAATGTAGTTTTAAAATTTTTCGGACGATTACTTTTAAAATTATATCAAAAAAACGTTATTTTTTAGAAATAATGCGTTTTTCTTAAAAATCAAACAAAAAATGCTGTAACTTTTTTATTTCTTTATAAAAAAATGTAAATTTTGTTTAAATAATTTTATTTTCATGAAATCTAATTAGAAATGTAGTTTTAAAATTTTTCGGTCGATTATTTTTAAAATTATACCAAAAAAACGTTTTTCTTAAAAATCACACAAAAACTGCAGAAACTATTTTATTTCTTTATAAAAAAATGTAAATTTTGTTTAAATAATTTTATTTTCATGAAATCTAATTAGAAATGTAGTTTTAAAATATTTCGGACGATTACTTTTAAAATTATATCAAAAAAACGTTATTTTTTCGAAATAATGCGTTTTTCTTAAAAATCAAACAAAAACTGCTGTAACTTTTTTATTTCTTTATAAAAAAATGTAAATTTTGTTTAAATAATTTTATTTTCATGAAATCTAATTAGAAATGTAGTTTTAAAATTTTTCGGTCGATTATTTTTAAAATTATACCAAAAAAACGTTTTTCTTATAAATCACACAAAAACTGCAGAAACTTTTTTATTTCTTTATAAAAAAATGTAAATTTTGTTTAAATTATTTTATTTTCATGAAATCTAATTAGAAATGTAGTTTTAAAATTTTTCGGACGATTACTTTTAAAATTATATCAAAAAAACGTTATTTTTTAGAAATAATGCGTTTTTCTTAAAAATCAAACAAAAACTGCTGTAACTTTTTTATTTCTTTATAAAAAAATGTAAATTTTGTTTAAATAATTTTATTTTCATGAAATCTAATTAGAAATGTAGTTTTAAAATTTTTCGGTCGATTATTTTTAAAATTATACCAAAAAAACGTTTTTCTTAAAAATCACACAAAAACTGCAGAAACTTTTTTATTTTTTTATAAAAAAATGTAAATTTTGTTTAAATAATATTATTTTCATGAAATCTAATTAGAAATGTAGTTTTAAAATTTTTCGGACGATTACTTTTAAAATTATATCAAAAAAACGTTATTTTTTAGAAATAATGCGTTTTTCTTAAAAATCAAACATAAACTGCTGTAACTTTTTTATTTCTTTATAAAAAAATGTAAATTTTGTTTAAATAATTTTATTTTCATGAAATCTAATTAGAAATGTAGTTTTAAAATTTTTCGGTCGATTATTTTTAAAATTATACCAAAAAAACGTTTTTCTTAAAAATCAAACTAAAACTGCTGTAACTTTTTTATTTCTTTATAAAAAAATGTAAATTTTGTTTAAATAATATTATTTTCATGAAATCTAATTAGAAATGTAGTTTTAAAATTTTTCGGACGATTACTTTTAAAATTATATCAAAAAAACGTTATTTTTTAGAAATAATGCGTTTTTCTTAAAAATCAAACATAAACTGCTGTAACTTTTTTATTTCTTTATAAAAAAATGTAAATTTTGTTTAAATAATTTTATTTTCATGAAATCTAATTAGAAATGTAGTTTTAAAATTTTTCGGTCGATTATTTTTAAAATTATACCAAAAAAACGTTTTTCTTAAAAATCAAACTAAAACTGCTGTAACTTTTTTATTTCTTTATAAAAAAATGTAAATTTTGTTTAAATAATATTATTTTCATGAAATCTAATTAGAAATGTAGTTTTAAAATTTTTCGGACGATTACTTTTAAAATTATATCAAAAAAACGTTATTTTTTAGAAATAATGCGTTTTTCTTAAAAATCAAACAAAAACTGCTGTAACTTTTTTATTTCTTTATAAAAAAATGTAAATTTTGTTTAAATAATTTTATTTTCATAAAATCTAATTAGAAATGTAGTTTTAAAATTTTTCGGTCGATTATTTTTAAAATTATACCAAAAAAACGTTTTTCTTAAAAATCAAACTAAAACTGCTGTAACTTTTTTATTTCTTTATAAAAAAATGTAAATTTTGTTTAAATAATATTATTTTCATGAAATCTAATTAGAAATGTAGTTTTAAAATTTTTCGGACGATTACTTTTAAAATTATATCAAAAAAACGTTATTTTTTAGAAATAATGCGTTTTTCTTAAAAATCAAACAAAAACTGCTGTAACTTTTTTATTTCTTTATAAAAAAATGTAAATTTTGTTTAAATAATTTTATTTTCATGAAATCTAATTAGAAATGTAGTTTTAAAATTTTTCGGTCGATTATTTTTAAAATTATACCAAAAAAACGTTTTTCTTAAAAATCAAACTAAAACTGCTGTAACTTTTTTATTTCTTTATAAAAAAATGTAAATTTTGTTTAAATAATATTATTTTCATGAAATCTAATTAGAAATGTAGTTTTAAAATTTTTCGGACGATTACTTTTAAAATTATATCAAAAAAACGTTATTTTTTAGAAATAATGCGTTTTTCTTAAAAATCAAACAAAAACTGCTGTAACTTTTTTATTTCTTTATAAAAAAATGTAAATTTTGTTTAAATAATTTTATTTTCATGAAATCTAATTAGAAATGTAGTTTTAAAATTTTTCGGTCGATTATTTTTAAAATTATACCAAAAAAACGTTTTTCTTAAAAATCAAACTAAAACTGCTGTAACTTTTTTATTTCTTTATAAAAAAATGTAAATTTTGTTTAAATAATATTATTTTCATGAAATCTAATTAGAAATGTAGTTTTAAAATTTTTCGGACGATTACTTTTAAAATTATATCAAAAAAACGTTATTTTTTAGAAATAATGCGTTTTTCTTAAAAATCAAACAAAAACTGCTGTAACTTTTTTATTTCTTTATAAAAAAATGTAAATTTTGTTTAAATAATTTTATTTTCATGAAATCTAATTAGAAATGTAGTTTTAAAATTTTTCGGTCGATTATTTTTAAAATTATACCAAAAAAACGTTTTTCTTAAAAATCAAACTAAAACTGCTGTAACTTTTTTATTTCTTTATAAAAAAATGTAAATTTTGTTTAAATAATATTATTTTCATGAAATCTAATTAGAAATGTAGTTTTAAAATTTTTCGGACGATTACTTTTAAAATTATATCAAAAAAACGTTATTTTTTAGAAATAATGCGTTTTTCTTAAAAATCAAACAAAAACTGCTGTAACTTTTTTATTTCTTTATAAAAAAATGTAAATTTTGTTTAAATAATTTTATTTTTATGAAATCTAATTAGAAATGTAGTTTTAAAATTTTTCGGTCGATTATTTTTAAAATTATACCAAAAAAACGTTTTTCTTAAAAATCAAACTAAAACTGCTGTAACTTTTTTATTTCTTTATAAAAAAATGTAAATTTTGTTTAAATAATATTATTTTCATGAAATCTAATTAGAAATGTAGTTTTAAAATTTTTCGGACGATTACTTTTAAAATTATATCAAAAAAACGTTATTTTTTAGAAATAATGCGTTTTTCTTAAAAATCAAACAAAAACTGCTGTAACTTTTTTATTTCTTTATAAAAAAATGTAAATTTTGTTTAAATAATTTTATTTTCATGAAATCTAATTAGAAATGTAGTTTTAAAATTTTTCGGTCAATTATTTTTAAAATTATACCAAAAAAACGTTTTTCTTAAAAATCACACAAAAACTGCAGAAACTTTTTTATTTCTTTATAAAAAAATGTAAATTTTGTTTAAATAATTTTATTTTCATGAAATCTAATTAGAAATGTAGTTTTAAAATTTTTCTTACGATTACTTTTAAAATTATATCAAAAAAACGTTATTTTTTAGAAATAATGCGTTTTTCTTAAAAATCAAACAAAAACTGCTGTAACTTTTTTATTTCTTTTTAAAAAAATGTAAATTTTGTTTAAATAATTTTATTTTCATGAAATCTAATTAGAAATGTAGTTTTAAAATTTTTCGGTCGATTATTTTTAAAATTATACCAAAAAAACGTTTTTCTTAAAAATCAAACTAAAACTGCTGTAACTTTTTTATTTCTTTATAAAAAAATGTAAATTTTGTTTAAATAATATTATTTTCATGAAATCTAATTAGAAATGTAGTTTTAAAATTTTTCGGACGATTACTTTTAAAATTATATCAAAAAAACGTTATTTTTTAGAAATAATGCGTTTTTCTTAAAAATCAAACAAAAACTGCTGTAACTTTTTTATTTCTTTATAAAAAAATGTAAATTTTGTTTAAATAATTTTATTTTCATGAAATCTAATTAGAAATGTAGTTTTAAAATTTTTCGGTCGATTATTTTTAAAATTATACCAAAAAAACGTTTTTCTTAAAAATCACACAAAAACTGCAGAAACTTTTTTATTTCTTTATAAAAAAATGTAAATTTTGTTTAAATAATTTTATTTTCATGAAATCTAATTAGAAATGTAGTTTTAAAATTTTTCGGACGATTACTTTTAAAATTATATCAAAAAAACGTTATTTTTTAGAAATAATGCGTTTTTCTTAAAAATCAAACAAAAACTGCTGTAACTTTTTTATTTCTTTATAAAAAAATGTAAATTTTGTTTAAATAATTTTATTTTCATGAAATCTAATTAGAAATGTAGTTTTAAAATTTTTCGGTCGATTATTTTTAAAATTATACCAAAAAAACGTTTTTCTTAAAAATCAAACAAAAACTGCTGTAACTTTTTTATTTCTTTATAAAAAAATGTAAATTTTGTTTAAATAATTTTATTTTCATGAAATCTAATTAGAAATGTAGTTTTAAAATTTTTCGGTCGATTATTTTTAAAATTATACCAAAAAAACGTTTTTTTTAAAAATCAAACTAAAACTGCTGTAACTTTTTTATTTCTTTATAAAAAAATGTAAATTTTGTTTAAATAATATTATTTTCATGAAATCTAATTAGAAATGTAGTTTTAAAATTTTTCGGACGATTACTTTTAAAATTATATCAAAAAAACGTTATTTTTTAGAAATAATGCGTTTTTCTTAAAAATCAAACAAAAACTGCTGTAACTTTTTTATTTCTTTATAAAAAAATGTAAATTTTGTTTAAATAATTTTATTTTCATGAAATCTAATTAGAAATGTAGTTTTAAAATTTTTCGGTCGATTATTTTTAAAATTATACCAAAAAAACGTTTTTCTTAAAAATCACACAAAAACTGCAGAAACTTTTTTATTTCTTTATATAAAAATGTAAATTTTGTTTAAATAATTTTATTTTCATGAAATCTAATTAGAAATGTAGTTTTAAAATTTTTCGGACGATTACTTTTAAAATTATATCAAAAAAACGTTATTTTTTAGAAATAATGCGTTTTTCTTAAAAATCAAACAAAAACTGCTGTAACTTTTTTATTTCTTTATAAAAAAATGTAAATTTTGTTTAAATAATTTTATTTTCATGAAATCTAATTAGAAATGTAGTTTTAAAATTTTTCGGTCGATTATTTTTAAAATTATACCAAAAAAACGTTTTTCTTAAAAATCACACAAAAACTGCAGAAACTTTTTTATTTCTTTATAAAAAAATGTAAATTTTGTTTAAATAATTTTATTTTCATGAAATCTAATTAGAAATGTAGTTTTAAAATTTTTCGGTCGATTATTTTTAAAATTATACCAAAAAAACGTTTTTCTTAAAAATCAAACTAAAACTGCTGTAACTTTTTTATTTCTTTATAAAAAAATGTAAATTTTGTTTAAATAATATTATTTTCATGAAATCTAATTAGAAATGTAGTTTTAAAATTTTTCGGACGATTACTTTTAAAATTATATCAAAAAAACGTTATTTTTTAGAAATAATGCGTTTTTCTTAAAAATCAAACAAAAACTGCTGTAACTTTTTTATTTCTTTATAAAAAAATGTAAATTTTGTTTAAATAATTTTATTTTCATGAAATCTAATTAGAAATGTAGTTTTAAAATTTTTCGGTCGATTATTTTTAAAATTATACCAAAAAAACGTTTTTCTTAAAAATCACACAAAAACTGCAGAAACTTTTTTATTTCTTTATAAAAAAATGTAAATTTTGTTTAAATAATTTTATTTTCATGAAATCTAATTAGAAATGTAGTTTTAAAATTTTTCGGACGATTACTTTTAAAATTATATCAAAAAAACGTTATTTTTTAGAAATAATGCGTTTTTCTTAAAAATCAAACAAAAACTGCTGTAACTTTTTTATTTCTTTATAAAAAAATGTAAATTTTGTTTAAATAATTTTATTTTCATGAAATCTAATTAGAAATGTAGTTTTAAAATTTTTCGGTCGATTATTTTTAAAATTATACCAAAAAAACGTTTTTCTTAAAAATCAAACTAAAACTGCTGTAACTTTTTTATTTCTTTATAAAAAAATGTAAATTTTGTTTAAATAATATTATTTTCATGAAATCTAATTAGAAATGTAGTTTTAAAATTTTTCG
Source organism: Stenus bimaculatus (assembly GCA_963971135.1). Taxonomy (NCBI): domain Eukaryota; kingdom Metazoa; phylum Arthropoda; class Insecta; order Coleoptera; family Staphylinidae; genus Stenus; species Stenus bimaculatus. The sequence goes on from CAXARA010001165.1 coordinate 14,495, forward strand.
GACGATTACTTTTAAAATTATATCAAAAAAACGTTATTTTTTAGAAATAATGCGTTTTTCTTAAAAATCAAACAAAAACTGCTGTAACTTTTTTATTTCTTTATAAAAAAATGTAAATTTTGTTTAAATAATTTTATTTTCATGAAATCTAATTAGAAATGTAGTTTTAAAATTTTTCGGTCGATTATTTTTAAAATTATACCAAAAAAACATTTTTCTTAAAAATCACACAAAAACTGCAGAAACTTTTTTATTTCTTTATAAAAAAATGTAAATTTTAATTAAATAATTTTATTTTCATGAAATCTAATTAGAAATGTAGTTTTAAAATTTTTCGGACGATTACTTTTAAAATTATATCAAAAAAACGTTATTTTTTAGAAATAATGCGTTTTTCTTAAAAATCAAACAAAAACTGCTGTAACTTTTTTATTTCTTTATAAAAAAATGTAAAATTTGTTTAAATAATTTTATTTTCATGAAATCTAATTAGAAATGTAGTTTTAAAATTTTTCGGTCGATTATTTTTAAAATTATACCAAAAAAACGTTTTTCTTAAAAATCAAACTAAAACTGCTATAACTTTTTTATTTCTTTATAAAAAAATGTAAATTTTGTTTAAATAATATTATTTTCATGAAATCTAATTAGAAATGTAGTTTTAAAATTTTTCGGACGATTACTTTTAAAATTATATCAAAAAAACGTTATTTTTTAGAAATAATGCGTTTTTCTTAAAAATCAAACAAAAACTGCTGTAACTTTTTTATTTCTTTATAAAAAAATGTAAATTTTGTTTAAATAATTTTATTTTCATGAAATCTAATTAGAAATGTAGTTTTAAAATTTTTCGGTCGATTATTTTTAAAATTATACCAAAAAAACGTTTTTCTTAAAAATCACACAAAAACTGCAGAAACTTTTTTATTTCTTTATAAAAAAATGTAAATTTTGTTTAAATAATTTTATTTTCATGAAATCTAATTAGAAATGTAGTTTTAAAATTTTTCGGACGATTACTTTTAAAATTATATCAAAAAAACGTTATTTTTTAGAAATAATGCGTTTTTCTTAAAAATCAAACAAAAACTGCTGTAACTTTTTTATTTCTTTATAAAAAAATGTAAATTTTGTTTAAATAATTTTATTTTCATGAAATCTAATTAGAAATGTAGTTTTAAAATTTTTCGGTCGATTATTTTTAAAATTATACCAAAAAAACGTTTTTCTTAAAAATCACACAAAAACTGCAGAAACTTTTTTATTTCTTTATAAAAAAATGTAAATTTTGTTTAAATAATATTATTTTCATGAAATCTAATTAGAAATGTAGTTTTAAAATTTTTCGGACGATTACTTTTAAAATTATATCAAAAAAACGTTATTTTTTAGAAATAATGCGTTTTTCTTAAAAATCAAACAAAAACTGCTGTAACTTTTTTATTTCTTTATAAAAAAATTTAAATTTTGTTTAAATAATTTTATTTTCATGAAATCTAATTAGAAATGTAGTTTTAAAATTTTTCGGACGATTACTTTTAAAATTATATCAAAAAAACGTTATTTTTTAGAAATAATGCGTTTTTCTTAAAAATCAAACAAAAACTGCTGTAACTTTTTTATTTCTTTATAAAAAAATGTAAATTTTGTTTAAATAATTTTATTTTCATGAAATCTAATTAGAAATGTAGTTTTAAAATTTTTCGGTCGATTATTTTTAAAATTATACCAAAAAAACATTTTTCTTAAAAATCACACAAAAACTGCAGAAACTTTTTTATTTCTTTATAAAAAAATGTAAATTTTAATTAAATAATTTTATTTTCATGAAATCTAATTAGAAATGTAGTTTTAAAATTTTTCAGACGATTACTTTTAAAATTATATCAAAAAAACTTTATTTTTTAGAAATAATGCGTTTTTCTTAAAAATCAAACAAAAACTGCTGTAACTTTTTTATTTCTTTATAAAAAAATGTAAATTTTGTTTAAATAATTTTATTTTCATGAAATCTAATTAGAAATGTAGTTTTAAAATTTTTCGGTCGATTATTTTTAAAATTATACCAAAAAAACGTTTTTCTTAAAAATCAAACTAAAACTGCTGTAACTTTTTTATTTCTTTATAAAAAAATGTAAATTTTGTTTAAATAATATTATTTTCATGAAATCTAATTAGAAATGTAGTTTTAAAATTTTTCGGACGATTACTTTTAAAATTATATCAAAAAAACGTTATTTTTTAGAAATAATGCGTTTTTCTTAAAAATCAAACAAAAACTGCTGTAACTTTTTTATTTCTTTATAAAAAAATGTAAATTTTGTTTAAATAATTTTATTTTCATGAAATCTAATTAGAAATGTAGTTTTAAAATTTTTCGGTCGATTATTTTTAAAATTATACCAAAAAAACGTTTTTCTTAAAAATCACACAAAAACTGCAGAAACTTTTTTATTTCTTTATAAAAAAATGTAAATTTTGTTTAAATAATATTATTTTCATGAAATCTAATTAGAAATGTAGTTTTAAAATTTTTCGGACGATTACTTTTAAAATTATATCAAAAAAACGTTATTTTTTAGAAATAATGCGTTTTTCTTAAAAATCAAACAAAAACTGCTGTAACTTTTTTATTTCTTTATAAAAAAATGTAAATTTTGTTTAAATAATATTATTTTCATGAAATCTAATTAGAAATGTAGTTTTAAAATTTTTCGGACGATTACTTTTAAAATTATATCAAAAAAACGTTATTTTTTAGAAATAATGCGTTTTTCTTAAAAATCAAACAAAAACTGCTGTAACTTTTTTATTTCTTTATAAAAAAATGTAAATTTTGTTTAAATAATTTTATTTTCATGAAATCTAATTAGAAATGTAGTTTTAAAATTTTTCGGTCGATTATTTTTAAAATTATACCAAAAAAACGTTTTTCTTAAAAATCACACAAAAACTGCAGAAACTTTTTTATTTCTTTATAAAAAAATGTAAATTTTGTTTAAATAATTTTATTTTCATGAAATCTAATCAGAAATGTAGTTTTAAAATTTTTCGGACGATTACTTTTAAAATTATATCAAAAAAACGTTATTTTTTAGAAATAATGCGTTTTTCTTAAAAATCAAACAAAAACTGCTGTAACTTTTTTATTTCTTTATAAAAAAATGTAAATTTTGTTTAAATAATTTTATTTTCATGAAATCTAATTAGAAATGTAGTTTTAAAATTTTTCGGTCGATTATTTTTAAAATTATACCAAAAAAACATTTTTCTTAAAAATCACACAAAAACTGCAGAAACTTTTTTATTTCTTTATAAAAAAATGTAAATTTTAATTAAATAATTTTATTTTCATGAAATCTAATTAGAAATGTAGTTTTAAAATTTTTCGGACGATTACTTTTAAAATTATATCAAAAAAACGTTATTTTTTAGAAATAATGCGTTTTTCTTAAAAATCAAACAAAAACTGCTGTAACTTTTTTATTTCTTTATAAAAAAATGTAAATTTTGTTTAAATAATTTTATTTTCATGAAATCTAATTAGAAATGTAGTTTTAAAATTTTTCGGTCGATTATTTTTAAAATTATACCAAAAAAACGTTTTTCTTAAAAATCAAACTAAAACTGCTGTAACTTTTTTATTTCTTTATAAAAAAATGTAAATTTTGTTTAAATAATATTATTTTCATGAAATCTAATTAGAAATGTAGTTTTAAAATTTTTCGGACGATTACTTTTAAAATTATATCAAAAAAACGTTATTTTTTAGAAATAATGCGTTTTTCTTAAAAATCAAACAAAAACTGCTGTAACTTTTTTATTTCTTTATAAAAAAATGTAAATTTTGTTTAAATAATTTTATTTTCATGAAATCTAATTAGAAATGTAGTTTTAAAATTTTTCGGTCGATTATTTTTAAAATTATACCAAAAAAACGTTTTTCTTAAAAATCACACAAAAACTGCAGAAACTTTTTTATTTCTTTATAAAAAAATGTAAATTTTGTTTAAATAATATTATTTTCATGAAATCTAATTAGAAATGTAGTTTTAAAATTTTTCGGACGATTACTTTTAAAATTATATCAAAAAAACGTTATTTTTTAGAAATAATGCGTTTTTCTTAAAAATCAAACAAAAACTGCTGTAACTTTTTTATTTCTTTATAAAAAAATGTAAATTTTGTTTAAATAATATTATTTTCATGAAATCTAATTAGAAATGTAGTTTTAAAATTTTTCGGACGATTACTTTTAAAATTATATCAAAAAAACGTTATTTTTTAGAAATAATGCGTTTTTCTTAAAAATCAAACAAAAACTGCTGTAACTTTTTTATTTCTTTATAAAAAAATGTAAATTTTGTTTAAATAATTTTATTTTCATGAAATCTAATTAGAAATGTAGTTTTAAAATTTTTCGGTCGATTATTTTTAAAATTATACCAAAAAAACGTTTTTCTTAAAAATCACACAAAAACTGCAGAAACTTTTTTATTTCTTTATAAAAAAATGTAAATTTTGTTTAAATAATTTTATTTTCATGAAATCTAATCAGAAATGTAGTTTTAAAATTTTTCGGACGATTACTTTTAAAATTATATCAAAAAAACGTTATTTTTTAGAAATAATGCGTTTTTCTTAAAAATCAAACAAAAACTGCTGTAACTTTTTTATTTCTTTATAAAAAAATGTAAATTTTGTTTAAATAATTTTATTTTCATGAAATCTAATTAGAAATGTAGTTTTAAAATTTTTCGGTCGATTATTTTTAAAATTATACCAAAAAAACGTTTTTCTTAAAAATCACACAAAAACTGCAGAAACTTTTTTATTTCTTTATAAAAAAATGTAAATTTTGTTTAAATAATATTATTTTCATGAAATCTAATTAGAAATGTAGTTTTAAAATTTTTCGGACGATTACTTTTAAAATTATATCAAAAAAACGTTATTTTTTAGAAATAATGCGTTTTTCTTAAAAATCAAACAAAAACTGCTGTAACTTTTTTATTTCTTTATAAAAAAATGTAAATTTTGTTTAAATAATTTTATTTTCATGAAATCTAATTAGAAATGTAGTTTTAAAATTTTTCGGTCGATTATTTTTAAAATTATACCAAAAAAACGTTTTTCTTAAAAATCAAACTAAAACTGCTGTAACTTTTTTATTTCTTTATAAAAAAATGTAAATTTTGTTTAAATAATATTATTTTCATGAAATCTAATTAGAAATGTAGTTTTAAAATTTTTCGGACGATTACTTTTAAAATTATATCAAAAAAACGTTATTTTTTAGAAATAATGCGTTTTTCTTAAAAATCAAACAAAAACTGCTGTAACTTTTTTATTTCTTTATAAAAAAATGTAAATTTTGTTTAAATAATTTTATTTTCATGAAATCTAATTAGAAATGTAGTTTTAAAATTTTTCGGTCAATTATTTTTAAAATTATACCAAAAAAACGTTTTTCTTAAAAATCACACAAAAACTGCAGAAACTTTTTTATTTCTTTATAAAAAAATGTAAATTTTGTTTAAATAATTTTATTTTCATGAAATCTAATTAGAAATGTAGTTTTAAAATTTTTCTTACGATTACTTTTAAAATTATATCAAAAAAACGTTATTTTTTAGAAATAATGCGTTTTTCTTAAAAATCAAACAAAAACTGCTGTAACTTTTTTATTTCTTTATAAAAAAATGTAAATTTTGTTTAAATAATTTTATTTTCATGAAATCTAATTAGAAATGTAGTTTTAAAATTTTTCGGTCGATTATTTTTAAAATTATACCAAAAAAACGTTTTTCTTAAAAATCAAACTAAAACTGCTGTAACTTTTTTATTTCTTTATAAAAAAATGTAAATTTTGTTTAAATAATATTATTTTCATGAAATCTAATTAGAAATGTAGTTTTAAAATTTTTCGGACGATTACTTTTAAAATTATATCAAAAAAACGTTATTTTTTAGAAATAATGCGTTTTTCTTAAAAATCAAACAAAAACTGCTGTAACTTTTTTATTTCTTTATAAAAAAATGTAAATTTTGTTTAAATAATTTTATTTTCATGAAATCTAATTAGAAATGTAGTTTTAAAATTTTTCGGTCGATTATTTTTAAAATTATACCAAAAAAACGTTTTTCTTAAAAATCAAACTAAAACTGCTGTAACTTTTTTATTTCTTTATAAAAAAATGTAAATTTTGTTTAAATAATATTATTTTCATGAAATCTAATTAGAAATGTAGTTTTAAAATTTTTCGGACGATTACTTTTAAAATTATATCAAAAAAACGTTATTTTTTAGAAATAATGCGTTTTTCTTAAAAATCAAACAAAAACTGCTGTAACTTTTTTATTTCTTTATAAAAAAATGTAAATTTTGTTTAAATAATTTTATTTTCATGAAATCTAATTAGAAATGTAGTTTTAAAATTTTTCGGTCGATTATTTTTAAAATTATACCAAAAAAACGTTTTTCTTAAAAATCACACAAAAACTGCAGAAACTTTTTTATTTCTTTATAAAAAAATGTAAATTTTGTTTAAATAATTTTATTTTCATGAAATCTAATTAGAAATGTAGTTTTAAAATTTTTCGGACGATTACTTTTAAAATTATATCAAAAAAACGTTATTTTTTAGAAATAATGCGTTTTTCTTAAAAATCAAACAAAAACTGCTGTAACTTTTTTATTTCTTTATAAAAAAATGTAAATTTTGTTTAAATAATTTTATTTTCATGAAATCTAATTAGAAATGTAGTTTTAAAATTTTTCGGTCGATTATTTTTAAAATTATACCAAAAAAACGTTTTTCTTAAAAATCAAACTAAAACTGCTGTAACTTTTTTATTTCTTTATAAAAAAATGTAAATTTTGTTTAAATAATATTATTTTCATGAAATCTAATTAGAAATGTAGTTTTAAAATTTTTCGGACGATTACTTTTAAAATTATATCAAAAAAACGTTATTTTTTAGAAATAATGCGTTTTTCTTAAAAATCAAACAAAAACTGCTGTAACTTTTTTATTTCTTTATAAAAAAATGTAAATTTTGTTTAAATAATTTTATTTTCATGAAATCTAATTAGAAATGTAGTTTTAAAATTTTTCGTTTGATTATTTTTAAAATTATACCAAAAAAACATTTTTCTTAAAAATCACACAAAAACTGCAGAAACTTTTTTATTTCTTTATAAAAAAATGTAAATTTTAATTAAATAATTTTATTTTCATGAAATCTAATTAGAAATGTAGTTTTAAATGTTTTCGGACGATTACTTTTAAAATTATATCAAAAAAACGTTATTTTTTAGAAATAATGCGTTTTTCTTAAAAATCAAACAAAAACTGCTGTAACTTTTTTATTTCTTTATAAAAAAATGTAAATTTTGTTTAAATAATTTTATTTTCATGAAATCTAATTAGAAATGTAGTTTTAAAATTTTTCGGTCGATTATTTTTAAAATTATACCAAAAAAACGTTTTTCTTAAAAATCAAACTAAAACTGCTATAACTTTTTTATTTCTTTATAAAAAAATGTAAATTTTGTTTAAATAATATTATTTTCATGAAATCTAATTAGAAATGTAGTTTTAAAATTTTTCGGACGATTACTTTTAAAATTATATCAAAAAAACGTTATTTTTTAGAAATAATGCGTTTTTCTTAAAAATCAAACAAAAACTGCTGTAACTTTTTTATTTCTTTATAAAAAAATGTAAATTTTGTTTAAATAATTTTATTTTCATGAAATCTAATTAGAAATGTAGTTTTAAAATTTTTCGGTCGATTATTTTTAAAATTATACCAAAAAAACGTTTTTCTTAAAAATCACACAAAAACTGCAGAAACTTTTTTATTTCTTTATAAAAAAATGTAAATTTTGTTTAAATAATTTTATTTTCATGAAATCTAATTAGAAATGTAGTTTTAAAATTTTTCGGACGATTACTTTTAAAATTATATCAAAAAAACGTTATTTTTTAGAAATAATGCGTTTTTCTTAAAAATCAAACAAAAACTGCTGTAACTTTTTTATTTCTTTATAAAAAAATGTAAATTTTGTTTAAATAATTTTATTTTCATGAAATCTAATTAGAAATGTAGTTTTAAAATTTTTCGGTCGATTATTTTTAAAATTATACCAAAAAAACGTTTTTCTTAAAAATCACACAAAAACTGCAGAAACTTTTTTATTTCTTTATAAAAAAATGTAAATTTTGTTTAAATAATATTATTTTCATGAAATCTAATTAGAAATGTAGTTTTAAAATTTTTCGGACGATTACTTTTAAAATTATATCAAAAAAACGTTATTTTTTAGAAATAATGCGTTTTTCTTAAAAATCAAACAAAAACTGCTGTAACTTTTTTATTTCTTTATAAAAAAATGTAAATTTTGTTTAAATAATTTTATTTTCATGAAATCTAATTAGAAATGTAGTTTTAAAATTTTTCGGTCGATTATTTTTAAAATTATACCAAAAAAACGTTTTTCTTAAAAATCAAACTAAAACTGCTGTAACTTTTTTATTTCTTTATAAAAAAATGTAAATTTTGTTTAAATAATATTATTTTCATGAAATCTAATTAGAAATGTAGTTTTAAAATTTTTCGGACGATTACTTTTAAAATTATATCAAAAAAACGTTATTTTTTAGAAATAATGCGTTTTTCTTAAAAATCAAACAAAAACTGCTGTAACTTTTTTATTTCTTTATAAAAAAATGTAAATTTTGTTTAAATAATTTTATTTTCATGAAATCTAATTAGAAATGTAGTTTTAAAATTTTTCGGTCGATTATTTTTAAAATTATACCAAAAAAACGTTTTTCTTAAAAATCACACAAAAACTGCAGAAACTTTTTTATTTCTTTATAAAAAAATGTAAATTTTGTTTAAATAATTTTATTTTCATGAAATCTAATTAGAAATGTAGTTTTAAAATTTTTCGGACGATTACTTTTAAAATTATATCAAAAAAACGTTATTTTTTAGAAATAATGCGTTTTTCTTAAAAATCAAACAAAAACTGCTGTAACTTTTTTATTTCTTTATAAAAAAATGTAAATTTTGTTTAAATAATTTTATTTTCATGAAATCTAATTAGAAATGTAGTTTTAAAATTTTTCGGTCGATTATTTTTAAAATTATACCAAAAAAACGTTTTTCTTAAAAATCACACAAAAACTGCAGAAACTTTTTTATTTCTTTATAAAAAAATGTAAATTTTGTTTAAATAATTTTATTTTCATGAAATCTAATTAGAAATGTAGTTTTAAAATTTTTCGGACGATTATTTTTAAAATTATACCAAAAAAACGTTTTTCTTAAAAATCAAACTAAAACTGCTGTAACTTTTTTATTTCTTTATAAAAAAATGTAAATTTTGTTTAAATAATATTATTTTCATGAAATCTAATTAGAAATGTAGTTTTAAAATTTTTCGGACGATTACTTTTAAAATTATATCAAAAAAACGTTATTTTTTAGAAATAATGCGTTTTTCTTAAAAATCAAACAAAAACTGCTGTAACTTTTTTATTTCTTTATAAAAAAATGTAAATTTTGTTTAAATAATTTTATTTTCATGAAATCTAATTAGAAATGTAGTTTTAAAATTTTTTGGTCGATTATTTTTAAAATTATACCAAAAAAACGTTTTTCTTAAAAATCACACAAAAACTGCAGAAACTTTTTTATTTCTTTATAAAAAAATGTAAATTTTGTTTAAATAATTGTATTTTCATGAAATCTAATTAGAAATGTAGTTTTAAAATTTTTCGGACGATTACTTTTAAAATTATATCAAAAAAACGTTATTTTTTAGAAATAATGCGTTTTTCTTAAAAATCAAACAAAAACTGCTGTAACTTTTTTATTTCTTTATAAAAAAATGTAAATTTTGTTTAAATAATTTTATTTTCATGAAATCTAATTAGAAATGTAGCTTTAAAATTTTTCGGTCGATTATTTTTAAAATTATACCAAAAAAACGTTTTTCTTAAAAATCACACAAAAACTGCAGAAACTTTTTTATTTCTTTATAAAAAAATGTAAATTTTGTTTAAATAATATTATTTTCATGAAATCTAATTAGAAATGTAGTTTTAAAATTTTTCGGACGATTACTTTTAAAATTATATCAAAAAAACGTTATTTTTTAGAAATAATGCGTTTTTCTTAAAAATCAAACAAAAACTGCTGTAACTTTTTTATTTCTTTATAAAAAAATGTAAATTTTGTTTAAATAATTTTATTTTCATGAAATCTAATTAGAAATGTAGTTTTAAAATTTTTCGGTCGATTATTTTTAAAATTATACCAAAAAAACGTTTTTCTTAAAAATCACACAAAAACTGCAGAAACTTTTTTATTTCTTTATAAAAAAATGTAAATTTTGTTTAAATAATATTATTTTCATGAAATCTAATTAGAAATGTAGTTTTAAAATTTTTCGGACGATTACTTTTAAAATTATATCAAAAAAACGTTATTTTTTAGAAATAATGCGTTTTTCTTAAAAATCAAACAAAAACTGCTGTAACTTTTTTATTTCTTTATAAAAAAATGTAAATTTTGTTTAAATAATATTATTTTCATGAAATCTAATTAGAAATGTAGTTTTAAAATTTTTCGGACGATTACTTTTAAAATTATATCAAAAAAACGTTATTTTTTAGAAATAATGCGTTTTTCTTAAAAATCAAACAAAAACTGCTGTAACTTTTTTATTTCTTTATAAAAAAATGTAAATTTTGTTTAAATAATTTTATTTTCATGAAATCTAATTAGAAATGTAGTTTTAAAATTTTTCGTTTGATTATTTTTAAAATTATACCAAAAAAACATTTTTCTTAAAAATCACACAAAAACTGCAGAAACTTTTTTATTTCTTTATAAAAAAATGTAAATTTTAATTAAATAATTTTATTTTCATGAAATCTAATTAGAAATGTAGTTTTAAATGTTTTCGGACGATTACTTTTAAAATTATATCAAAAAAACGTTATTTTTTAGAAATAATGCGTTTTTCTTAAAAATCAAACAAAAACTGCTGTAACTTTTTTATTTCTTTATAAAAAAATGTAAATTTTGTTTAAATAATTTTATTTTCATGAAATCTAATTAGAAATGTAGTTTTAAAATTTTTCGGTCGATTATTTTTAAAATTATACCAAAAAAACGTTTTTCTTAAAAATCAAACTAAAACTGCTATAACTTTTTTATTTCTTTATAAAAAAATGTAAATTTTGTTTAAATAATATTATTTTCATGAAATCTAATTAGAAATGTAGTTTTAAAATTTTTCGGACGATTACTTTTAAAATTATATCAAAAAAACGTTATTTTTTAGAAATAATGCGTTTTTCTTAAAAATCAAACAAAAACTGCTGTAACTTTTTTATTTCTTTATAAAAAAATGTAAATTTTGTTTAAATAATTTTATTTTCATGAAATCTAATTAGAAATGTAGTTTTAAAATTTTTCGGTCGATTATTTTTAAAATTATACCAAAAAAACGTTTTTCTTAAAAATCACACAAAAACTGCAGAAACTTTTTTATTTCTTTATAAAAAAATGTAAATTTTGTTTAAATAATTTTATTTTCATGAAATCTAATTAGAAATGTAGTTTTAAAATTTTTCGGACGATTACTTTTAAAATTATATCAAAAAAACGTTATTTTTTAGAAATAATGCGTTTTTCTTAAAAATCAAACAAAAACTGCTGTAACTTTTTTATTTCTTTATAAAAAAATGTAAATTTTGTTTAAATAATTTTATTTTCATGAAATCTAATTAGAAATGTAGTTTTAAAATTTTTCGGTCGATTATTTTTAAAATTATACCAAAAAAACGTTTTTCTTAAAAATCACACAAAAACTGCAGAAACTTTTTTATTTCTTTATAAAAAAATGTAAATTTTGTTTAAATAATATTATTTTCATGAAATCTAATTAGAAATGTAGTTTTAAAATTTTTCGGACGATTACTTTTAAAATTATATCAAAAAAACGTTATTTTTTAGAAATAATGCGTTTTTCTTAAAAATCAAACAAAAACTGCTGTAACTTTTTTATTTCTTGATAAAAAAATGTAAATTTTGTTTAAATAATTTTATTTTCATGAAATCTAATTAGAAATGTAGTTTTAAAATTTTTCGGTCGATTATTTTTAAAATTATACCAAAAAAACGTTTTTCTTAAAAATCAAACTAAAACTGCTGTAACTTTTTTATTTCTTTATAAAAAAATGTAAATTTTGTTTAAATAATATTATTTTCATGAAATCTAATTAGAAATGTAGTTTTAAAATTTTTCGGACGATTACTTTTAAAATTATATCAAAAAAACGTTATTTTTTAGAAATAATGCGTTTTTCTTAAAAATCAAACAAAAACTGCTGTAACTTTTTTATTTCTTTATAAAAAAATGTAAATTTTGTTTAAATAATATTATTTTCATGAAATCTAATTAGAAATGTAGTTTTAAAATTTTTCGGACGATTACTTTTAAAATTATATCAAAAAAACGTTATTTTTTAGAAATAATGCGTTTTTCTTAAAAATCAAACAAAAACTGCTGTAACTTTTTTATTTCTTTATAAAAAAATGTAAATTTTGTTTAAATAATTTTATTTTCATGAAATCTAATTAGAAATGTAGTTTTAAAATTTTTCGGTCGATTATTTTTAAAATTATACAAAAAAAACGTTTTTCTTAAAAATCAAACTAAAACTGCTGTAACTTTTTTATTTCTTTATAAAAAAATGTAAATTTTGTTTAAATAATATTATTTTCATGAAATCTAATTAGAAATGTAGTTTTAAAATTTTTCGGACGATTACTTTTAAAATTATATCAAAAAAACGTTATTTTTTAGAAATAATGCGTTTTTCTTAAAAATCAAACAAAAACTGCTGTAACTTTTTTATTTCTTTATAAAAAAATGTAAATTTTGTTTAAATAATTTTATTTTCATGAAATCTAATTAGAAATGTAGTTTTAAAATTTTTCGGTCGATTATTTTTAAAATTATACCAAAAAAACGTTTTTCTTAAAAATCAAACTAAAACTGCTGTAACTTTTTTATTTCTTTATAAAAAAATGTAAATTTTGTTTAAATAATATTATTTTCATGAAATCTAATTAGAAATGTAGTTTTAAAATTTTTCGGACGATTACTTTTAAAATTATATCAAAAAAACGTTATTTTTTAGAAATAATGCGTTTTTCTTAAAAATCAAACAAAAACTGCTGTAACTTTTTTATTTCTTTATAAAAAAATGTAAATTTTGTTTAAATAATTTTATTTTCATGAAATCTAATTAGAAATGTAGTTTTAAAATTTTTCGGTCGATTATTTTTAAAATTATACCAAAAAAACGTTTTTCTTAAAAATCACACAAAAACTGCAGAAACTTTTTTATTTCTTTATAAAAAAATGTAAATTTTGTTTAAATAATTTTATTTTCATGAAATCTAATTAGAAATGTAGTTTTAAAATTTTTCGGACGATTACTTTTAAAATTATATCAAAAAAACGTTATTTTTTAGAAATAATGCGTTTTTCTTAAAAATCAAACAAAAACTGCTGTAACTTTTTTATTTCTTTATAAAAAAATGTAAATTTTGTTTAAATAATTTTATTTTCATGAAATCTAATTAGAAATGTAGTTTTAAAATTTTTCGGTCGATTATTTTTAAAATTATACCAAAAAAACGTTTTTCTTAAAAATCAAACTAAAACTGCTGTAACTTTTTTATTTCTTTATAAAAAAATGTAAATTTTGTTTAAATAATATTATTTTCATAAAATCTATTTAGAAATGTAGTTTTAAAATTTTTCGGACGATTACTTTTAAAATTATATCAAAAAAACGTTATTTTTTAGAAATAATGCGTTTTTCTTAAAAATCAAACAAAAACTGCTGTAACTTTTTTATTTCTTTATAAAAAAATGTAAATTTTGTTTAAATAATTTTATTTTCATGAAATCTAATTAGAAATGTAGTTTTAAAATTTTTCGGTCGATTATTTTTAAAATTATATCAAAAAAACGTTTTTCTTAAAAATCAAACTAAAACTGCTGTAACTTTTTTATTTCTTTATAAAGAAATGTAAATTTTGTTTAAATAATATTATTTTCATGAAATCTAATTAGAAATGTAGTATTAAAATTTTTCGGTCGATTATTTTTAAAATTATACCAAAAAAACGTTTTTCTTAAAAATCAAACTAAAACTGCTGTAACTTTTTTATTTCTTTATAAAAAAATGTAAATTTTGTTTAAATAATATTATTTTCATGAAATCTAATTAGAAATGTAGTTTTAAAATTTTTCGGACGATTACTTTTAAAATTATATCAAAAAAACGTTATTTTTTAGAAATAATGCGTTTTTCTTAAAAATCAAACAAAAACTGCTGTAACTTTTTTATTTCTTTATAAAAAAATGTAAATTTTGTTTAAATAATTTTATTTTCATGAAATCTAATTAGAAATGTAGTTTTAAAATTTTTCGGTCGATTATTTTTAAAATTATACCAAAAAAACGTTTTTCTTAAAAATCACACAAAAACTGCAGAAACTTTTTTATTTCTTTATAAAAAAATGTAAATTTTGTTTAAATAATATTATTTTCATGAAATCTAATTAGAAATGTAGTTTTAAAATTTTTCGGACGATTACTTTTAAAATTATATCAAAAAAACGTTATTTTTTAGAAATAATGCGTTTTTCTTAAAAATCAAACAAAAACTGCTGTAACTTTTTTATTTCTTTATAAAAAAATGTAAATTTTGTTTAAATAATTTTATTTTCATGAAATCTAATTAGAAATGTAGTTTTAAAATTTTTCGGTCGATTATTTTTAAAATTATACCAAAAAAACGTTTTTCTTAAAAATCAAACTAAAACTGCTGTAACTTTTTTATTTCTTTATAAAAAAATGTAAATTTTGTTTAAATAATATTATTTTCATAAAATCTAATTAGAAATGTAGTTTTAAAATTTTTCGGACGATTACTTTTAAAATTATATCAAAAAAACGTTATTTTTTAGAAATAATGCGTTTTTCTTAAAAATCAAACAAAAACTGCTGTAACTTTTTTATTTCTTTTTAAAAAAATGTAAATTTTGTTTAAATAATATTATTTTCATGAAATCTAATTAGAAATGTAGTTTTAAAATTTTTCGGACGATTACTTTTAAAATTATATCAAAAAAACGTTATTTTTTAGAAATAATGCGTTTTTCTTAAAAATCAAACAAAAACTGCTGTAACTTTTTTATTTCTTTATAAAAAAATGTAAATTTTGTTTAAATAATTTTATTTTCATGAAATCTAATTAGAAATGTAGTTTTAAAATTTTTCGGTCGATTATTTTTAAAATTATACCAAAAAAACGTTTTTCTTAAAAATCAAACTAAAACTGCTGTAACTTTTTTATTTCTTTATAAAAAAATGTAAATTTTGTTTAAATAATATTATTTTCATGAAATCTAATTAGAAATGTAGTTTTAAAATTTTTCGGACGATTACTTTTAAAATTATATCAAAAAAACGTTATTTTTTAGAAATAATGCGTTTTTCTTAAAAATCAAACAAAAACTGCTGTAACTTTTTTATTTCTTTATAAAAAAATGTAAATTTTGTTTAAATAATTTTATTTTCATGAAATCTAATTAGAAATGTAGTTTTAAAATTTTTCGGTCGATTATTTTTAAAATTATACCAAAAAAACGTTTTTCTTAAAAATCAAACTAAAACTGCTGTAACTTTTTTATTTCTTTATAAAAAAATGTAAATTTTGTTTAAATAATATTATTTTCATGAAATCTAATTAGAAATGTAGTTTTAAAATTTTTCGGACGATTACTTTTAAAATTATATCAAAAAAACGTTATTTTTTAGAAATAATGCGTTTTTCTTAAAAATCAAACAAAAACTGCTGTAACTTTTTTATTTCTTTATAAAAAAATGTAAATTTTGTTTAAATAATTTTATTTTCATGAAATCTAATTAGAAATGTAGTTTTAAAATTTTTCGGTCGATTATTTTTAAAATTATACCAAAAAAACGTTTTTCTTAAAAATCACACAAAAACTGCAGAAACTTTTTTATTTCTTTATAAAAAAATGTAAATTTTGTTTAAATAATATTATTTTCATGAAATCTAATTAGAAATGTAGTTTTAAAATTTTTCGGACGATTACTTTTAAAATTATATCAAAAAAACGTTATTTTTTAGAAATAATGCGTTTTTCTTAAAAATCAAACAAAAACTGCTGTAACTTTTTTATTTCTTTATAAAAAAATGTAAATTTTCTTTAAATAATTTTATTTTCATGAAATCTAATTAGAAATGTAGTTTTAAAATTTTTCGGTCGATTATTTTTAAAATTATACCAAAAAAACGTTTTTCTTAAAAATCAAACTAAAACTGCTGTAACTTTTTTATTTCTTTATAAAAAAATGTAAATTTTGTTTAAATAATATTATTTTCATGAAATCTAATTAGAAATGTAGTTTTAAAATTTTTCGGACGATTACTTTTAAAATTATATCAAAAAAACGTTATTTTTTAGAAATAATGCGTTTTTCTTAAAAATCAAACAAAAACTGCTGTAACTTTTTTATTTCTTTATAAAAAAATGTAAATTTTGTTTAAATAATATTATTTTCATGAAATCTAATTAGAAATGTAGTTTTAAAATTTTTCGGACGATTACTTTTAAAATTATATCAAAAAAACGTTATTTTTTAGAAATAATGCGTTTTTCTTAAAAATCAAACAAAAACTGCTGTAACTTTTTTATTTCTTTATAAAAAAATGTAAATTTTGTTTAAATAATTTTATTTTCATGAAATCTAATTAGAAATGTAGTTTTAAAATTTTTCGGTCGATTATTTTTAAAATTATACCAAAAAAACGTTTTTCTTAAAAATCAAACTAAAACTGCTGTAACTTTTTTATTTCTTTATAAAAAAATGTAAATTTTGTTTAAATAATATTATTTTCATGAAATCTAATTAGAAATGTAGTTTTAAAATTTTTCGGACGATTACTTTTAAAATTATATCAAAAAAACGTTATTTTTTAGAAATAATGCGTTTTTCTTAAAAATCAAACAAAAACTGCTGTAACTTTTTTATTTCTTTATAAAAAAATGTAAATTTTGTTTAAATAATTTTATTTTCATTAAATCTAATTAGAAATGTAGTTTTAAAATTTTTCGGTCAATTATTTTTAAAATTATACCAAAAAAACGTTTTTCTTAAAAATCACACAAAAACTGCAGAAACTTTTTTATTTCTTTATAAAAAAATGTAAATTTTGTTTAAATAATTTTATTTTCATGAAATCTAATTAGAAATGTAGTTTTAAAATTTTTCGGACGATTACTTTTAAAATTATATCAAAAAAACGTTATTTTTTAGAAATAATGCGTTTTTCTTAAAAATCAAACAAAAACTGCTGTAACTTTTTTATTTCTTTATAAAAAAATGTAAATTTTGTTTAAATAATTTTATTTTCATGAAATCTAATTAGAAATGTAGTTTTAAAATTTTTCGGTCGATTATTTTTAAAATTATACCAAAAAAACGTTTTTCTTAAAAATCAAACTAAAACTGCTGTAACTTTTTTATTTCTTTATAAAAAAATGTAAATTTTGTTTAAATAATATTATTTTCATGAAATCTAATTAGAAATGTAGTTTTAAAATTTTTCGGACGATTACTTTTAAAATTATATCAAAAAAACGTTATTTTTTAGAAATAATGCGTTTTTCTTAAAAATCAAACAAAAACTGCTGTAACTTTTTTATTTCTTTATAAAAAAATGTAAATTTTGTTTAAATAATTTTATTTTCATGAAATCTAATTAGAAATGTAGTTTTAAAATTTTTCGGTCGATTATTTTTAAAATTATACCAAAAAAACGTTTTTCTTAAAAATCAAACTAAAACTGCTGTAACTTTTTTATTTCTTTATAAAAAAATGTAAATTTTGTTTAAATAATATTATTTTCATGAAATCTAATTAGAAATGTAGTTTTAAAATTTTTCGGACGATTACTTTTAAAATTATATCAAAAAAACGTTATTTTTTAGAAATAATGCGTTTTTCTTAAAAATCAAACAAAAACTGCTGTAACTTTTTTATTTCTTTATAAAAAAATGTAAATTTTGTTTAAATAATTTTATTTTCATGAAATCTAATTAGAAATGTAGTTTTAAAATTTTTCGGTCGATTATTTTTAAAATTATACCAAAAAAACGTTTTTCTTAAAAATCAAACTAAAACTGCTGTAACTTTTTTATTTCTTTATAAAAAAATGTAAATTTTGTTTAAATAATATTATTTTCATGAAATCTAATTAGAAATGTAGTTTTAAAATTTTTCGGACGATTACTTTTAAAATTATATCAAAAAAACGTTATTTTTTAGAAATAATGCGTTTTTCTTAAAAATCAAACAAAAACTGCTGTAACTTTTTTATTTCTTTATAAAAAAATGTAAATTTTGTTTAAATAATTTTATTTTCATGAAATCTAATTAGAAATGTAGTTTTAAAATTTTTCGGTCGATTATTTTTAAAATTATACCAAAAAAAACGTTTTTCTTAACAATCAAACTAAAACTGCTGTAACTTTTTTATTTCTTTATAAAAAAATGTAAATTTTGTTTAAATAATATTATTTTCATGAAATCTAATTAGAAATGTTGTTTTAAAATTTTTCGGACGATTACTTTTAAAATTATATCAAAAAAACGTTATTTTTTAGAAATAATGCGTTTTTCTTAAAAATCAAACAAAAACTGCTGTAACTTTTTTATTTCTTTATAAAAAAATGTAAATTTTGTTTAAATAATTTTATTTTCATGAAATCTAATTAGAAATGTAGTTTTAAAATTTTTCGGTCGATTATTTTTAAAATTATACCAAAAAAACGTTTTTCTTAAAAATCAAACTAAAACTGCTGTAACTTTTTTATTTCTTTATAAAAAAATGTAAATTTTGTTTAAATAATATTATTTTCATGAAATCTAATTAGAAATGTAGTTTTAAAATTTTTCGGACGATTACTTTTAAAATTATATCAAAAAAACGTTATTTTTTAGAAATAATGCGTTTTTCTTAAAAATCAAACAAAAACTGCTGTAACTTTTTTATTTCTTTATAAAAAAATGTAAATTTTGTTTAAATAATTTTATTTTCATGAAATCTAATTAGAAATGTAGTTTTAAAATTTTTCGGTCGATTATTTTTAAAATTATACCAAAAAAACGTTTTTCTTAAAAATCAAACTAAAACTGCTGTAACTTTTTTATTTCTTTATAAAAAAATGTAAATTTTGTTTAAATAATATTATTTTCATGAAATCTAATTAGAAATGTAGTTTTAAAATTTTTCGGACGATTACTTTTAAAATTATATCAAAAAAACGTTATTTTTTAGAAATAATGCGTTTTTCTTAAAAATCAAACAAAAACTGCTGTAACTTTTTTATTTCTTTATAAAAAAATGTAAATTTTGTTTAAATAATTTTATTTTCATGAAATCTAATTAGAAATGTAGTTTTAAAATTTTTCGGTCGATTATTTTTAAAATTATACCAAAAAAACGTTTTTCTTAACAATCAAACTAAAACTGCTGTAACTTTTTTATTTCTTTATAAAAAAATGTAAATTTTGTTTAAATAATATTATTTTCATGAAATCTAATTAGAAATGTAGTTTTAAAATTTTTCGGACGATTACTTTTAAAATTATATCAAAAAAACGTTATTTTTTAGAAATAATGCGTTTTTCTTAAAAATCAAACAAAAACTGCTGTAACTTTTTTATTTCTTTATAAAAAAATGTAAATTTTGTTTAAATAATTTTATTTTCATGAAATCTAATTAGAAATGTAGTTTTAAAATTTTTCGGTCGATTATTTTTAAAATTATACCAAAAAAACGTTTTTCTTAAAAATCACACAAAAACTGCAGAAACTTTTTTATTTCTTTATAAAAGAATGTAAATTTTGTTTAAATAATATTATTTTCATGAAATCTAATTAGAAATGTAGTTTTAAAATTTTTCGGACGAGAACTTTTAAAATTATATCAAAAAAACGTTATTTTTTAGAAATAATGCGTTTTTCTTAAAAATCAAACAAAAACTGCTGTAACTTTTTTATTTCTTTATAAAAAAATGTAAATTTTGTTTAAATAATTTTATTTTCATGAAATCTAATTAGAAATGTAGTTTTAAAATTTTTCGGTCGATTATTTTTAAAATTATACCAAAAAAACGTTTTTCTTAAAAATCACACAAAAACTGCAGAAACTTTTTTATTTCTTTATAAAAAAATGTAAATTTTGTTTAAATAATATTATTTTCATGAAATCTAATTAGAAATGTAGTTTTAAAATTTTTCGGACGATTACTTTTAAAATTATATCAAAAAAACGTTATTTTTTAGAAATAATGCGTTTTTCTTAAAAATCAAACAAAAACTGCTGTAACTTTTTTATTTCTTTATAAAAAAATGTAAATTTTGTTTAAATAATTTTATTTTCATGAAATCTAATTAGAAATGTAGTTTTAAAATTTTTCGGTCGATTATTTTTAAAATTATACCAAAAAAACGTTTTTCTTAAAAATCAAACTAAAACTGCTGTAACTTTTTTATTTCTTTATAAAAAAATGTAAATTTTGTTTAAATAATATTATTTTCATGAAATCTAATTAGAAATGTAGTTTTAAAATTTTTCGGACGATTACTTTTAAAATTATATCAAAAAAACGTTATTTTTTAGAAATAATGCGTTTTTCTTAAAAATCAAACAAAAACTGCTGTAACTTTTTTATTTCTTTATAAAAAAATGTAAATTTTGTTTAAATAATATTATTTTCATGAAATCTAATTAGAAATGTAGTTTTAAAATTTTTCGGACGATTACTTTTAAAATTATATCAAAAAAACGTTATTTTTTAGAAATAATGCGTTTTTCTTAAAAATCAAACAAAAACTGCTGTAACTTTTTTATTTCTTTATAAAAAAATGTAAATTTTGTTTAAATAATTTTATTTTCATGAAATCTAATTAGAAATGTAGTTTTAAAATTTTTCGGTCGATTATTTTTAAAATTATACCAAAAAAACGTTTTTCTTAAAAATCAAACTAAAACTGCTGTAACTTTTTTATTTCTTTATAAAAAAATGTAAATTTTGTTTAAATAATATTATTTTCATGAAATCTAATTAGAAATGTAGTTTTAAAATTTTTCGGACGATTACTTTTAAAATTATATCAAAAAAACGTTATTTTTTAGAAATAATGCGTTTTTCTTAAAAATCAAACAAAAACTGCTGTAACTTTTTTATTTCTTTATAAAAAAATGTAAATTTTGTTTAAATAATTTTATTTTCATGAAATCTAATTAGAAATGTAGTTTTAAAATTTTTCGGTCGATTATTTTTAAAATTATACCAAAAAAACGTTTTTCTTAAAAATCAAACTAAAACTGCTGTAACTTTTTTATTTCTTTATAAAAAAATGTAAATTTTGTTTAAATAATATTATTTTCATAAAATCTAATTAGAAATGTAGTTTTAAAATTTTTCGGACGATTACTTTTAAAATTATATC
This sequence comes from Stenus bimaculatus, assembly GCA_963971135.1. Taxonomy (NCBI): domain Eukaryota; kingdom Metazoa; phylum Arthropoda; class Insecta; order Coleoptera; family Staphylinidae; genus Stenus; species Stenus bimaculatus. Next base: position 36,151 of record CAXARA010001165.1, read on the forward strand.
AAAAAAACGTTATTTTTTAGAAATAATGCGTTTTTCTTAAAAATCAAACAAAAACTGCTGTAACTTTTTTATTTCTTTATAAAAAAATGTAAATTTTGTTTAAATAATATTATTTTCATGAAATCTAATTAGAAATGTAGTTTTAAAATTTTTCGGACGATTACTTTTAAAATTATATCAAAAAAACGTTATTTTTTAGAAATAATGCGTTTTTCTTAAAAATCAAACAAAAACTGCTGTAACTTTTTTATTTCTTTATAAAAAAATGTAAATTTTGTTTAAATAATTTTATTTTCATGAAATCTAATTAGAAATGTAGTTTTAAAATTTTTCGGTCGATTATTTTTAAAATTATACCAAAAAAACGTTTTTCTTAAAAATCAAACTAAAACTGCTGTAACTTTTTTATTTCTTTATAAAAAAATGTAAATTTTGTTTAAATAATTTTATTTTCATGAAATCTAATTAGAAATGTAGTTTTAAAATTTTTCGGACGATTACTTTTAAAATTATATCAAAAAAACGTTATTTTTTAGAAATAATGCGTTTTTCTTAAAAATCAAACAAAAACTGCTGTAACTTTTTTATTTCTTTATAAAAAAATGTAAATTTTGTTTAAATAATTTTATTTTCATGAAATCTAATTAGAAATGTAGTTTTAAAATTTTTCGGTCGATTATTTTTAAAATTATACCAAAAAAACGTTTTTCTTAAAAATCAAACTAAAACTGCTGTAACTTTTTTATTTCTTTATAAAAAAATGTAAATTTTGTTTAAATAATATTATTTTCATGAAATCTAATTAGAAATGTAGTTTTAAAATTTTTCGGACGATTACTTTTAAAATTATATCAAAAAAACGTTATTTTTTAGAAATAATGCGTTTTTCTTAAAAATCAAACAAAAACTGCTGTAACTTTTTTATTTCTTTATAAAAAAATGTAAATTTTGTTTAAATAATTTTATTTTCATGAAATCTAATTAGAAATGTAGTTTTAAAATTTTTCGGTCGATAATTTTTAAAATTATACCAAAAAAACGTTTTTCTTAAAAATCACACAAAAACTGCAGAAACTTTTTTATTTCTTTATAAAAAAATGTAAATTTTGTTTAAATAATTTTATTTTCATGAAATCTAATTAGAAATGTAGTTTTAAAATTTTTCGGACGATTACTTTTAAAATTATATCAAAAAAACGTTATTTTTTAGAAATAATGCGTTTTTCTTAAAAATCAAACAAAAACTGCTGTAACTTTTTTATTTCTTTATAAAAAAATGTAAATTTTGTTAAATAATTTTATTTTCATGAAATCTAATTAGAAATGTAGTTTTAAAATTTTTCGGTCGATTATTTTTAAAATTATACCAAAAAAACGTTTTTCTTAAAAATCAAACTAAAACTGCTGTAACTTTTTTATTTCTTTATAAAAAAATGTAAATTTTGTTTAAATAATATTATTTTCATGAAATCTAATTAGAAATGTAGTTTTAAAATTTTTCGGACGATTACTTTTAAAATTATATCAAAAAAACGTTATTTTTTAGAAATAATGCGTTTTTCTTAAAAATCAAACAAAAACTGCTGTAACTTTTTTATTTCTTTATAAAAAAATGTAAATTTTGTTTAAATAATTTTATTTTCATGAAATCTAATTAGAAATGTAGTTTTAAAATTTTTCGGTCGATTATTTTTAAAATTATATCAAAAAAACGTTTTTCTTAAAAATCAAACTAAAACTGCTGTAACTTTTTTATTTCTTTATAAAAAAATGTAAATTTTGTTTAAGTAATATTATTTTCATGAAATCTAATTAGAAATGTAGTTTTAAAATTTTTCGGACGATTACTTTTAAAATTATATCAAAAAAACGTTATTTTTTAGAAATAATGCGTTTTTCTTAAAAATCAAACAAAAACTGCTGTAACTTTTTTATTTCTTTATAAAAAAATGTAAATTTTGTTTAAATAATTTTATTTTCATGAAATCTAATTAGAAATGTAGTTTTAAAATTTTTCGGTCGATTATTTTTAAAATTATACCAAAAAAACGTTTTTCTTAAAAATCAAACTAAAACTGCTGTAACTTTTTTATTTCTTTATAAAAAAATGTAAATTTTGTTTAAATGATATTATTTTCATGAAATCTAATTAGAAATGTAGTTTTAAAATTTTTCGGACGATTACTTTTAAAATTATATCAAAAAAACGTTATTTTTTAGAAATAATGCGTTTTTCTTAAAAATCAAACAAAAACTGCTGTAACTTTTTTATTTCTTTATAAAAAAATGTAAATTTTGTTTAAATAATTTTATTTTCATGAAATCTAATTAGAAATGTAGTTTTAAAATTTTTCGGTCGATTATTTTTAAAATTATACCAAAAAAACGTTTTTCTTAAAAATCACACAAAAACTGCAGAAACTTTTTTATTTCTTTATAAAAAAATGTAAATTTTGTTTAAATAATTTTATTTTCATGAAATCTAATTAGAAATGTAGTTTTAAAATTTTTCGGACGATTACTTTTAAAATTATATCAAAAAAACGTTATTTTTTAGAAATAATGCGTTTTTCTTAAAAATCAAACAAAAACTGCTGTAACTTTTTTATTTCTTTATAAAAAAATGTAAATTTTGTTAAATAATTTTATTTTCATGAAATCTAATTAGAAATGTAGTTTTAAAATTTTTCGGTCGATTATTTTTAAAATTATACCAAAAAAACGTTTTTCTTAAAAATCAAACAAAAACTGCTGTAACTTTTTTATTTCTTTATAAAAAAATGTAAATTTTGTTTAAATAATTTTATTTTCATGAAATCTAATTAGAAATGTAGTTTTAAAATTTTTCGGTCGATTATTTTTAAAATTATACCAAAAAAACGTTTTTCTTAAAAATCAAACTAAAACTGCTGTAACTTTTTTATTTCTTTATAAAAAAATGTAAATTTTGTTTAAATAATATTATTTTCATGAAATCTAATTAGAAATGTAGTTTTAAAATTTTTCGGACGATTACTTTTAAAATTATATCAAAAAAACGTTATTTTTTAGAAATAATGCGTTTTTCTTAAAAATCAAACAAAAACTGCTGTAACTTTTTTATTTCTTTATAAAAAAATGTAAATTTTGTTTAAATAATTTTATTTTCATGAAATCTAATTAGAAATGTAGTTTTAAAATTTTTCGGTCGATTATTTTTAAAATTATACCAAAAAAACGTTTTTCTTAAAAATCAAACTAAAACTGCTGTAACTTTTTTATTTCTTTATAAAAAAATGTAAATTTTGTTTAAATAATATTATTTTCATGAAATCTGATTAGAAATGTAGTTTTAAAAATTTTTCGGACGATTACTTTTAAAATTATATCAAAAAAACGTTATTTTTTAGAAATAATGCGTTTTTCTTAAAAATCAAACAAAAACTGCTGTAACTTTTTTATTTCTTTATAAAAAAATGTAAATTTTTTTTAAATAATTTTATTTTCATGAAATCTAATTAGAAATGTAGTTTTAAAATTTTTCGGTCGATTATTTTTAAAATTATACCAAAAAAACGTTTTTCTTAAAAATCACACAAAAACTGCAGAAACTTTTTTATTTCTTTATAAAAAAATGTAAATTTTGTTTAAATAATATTATTTTCATGAAATCTAATTAGAAATGTAGTTTTAAAATTTTTCGGACGATTACTTTTAAAATTATATCAAAAAAACGTTATTTTTTAGAAATAATGCGTTTTTCTTAAAAATCAAACAAAAACTGCTGTAACTTTTTTATTTCTTTATAAAAAAATGTAAATTTTGTTTAAATAATTTTATTTTCATGAAATCTAATTAGAAATGTAGTTTTAAAATTTTTCGGTCGATTATTTTTAAAATTATACCAAAAAAACGTTTTTCTTAAAAATCAAACTAAAACTGCTGTAACTTTTTTATTTCTTTATAAAAAAATGTAAATTTTGTTTAAATAATATTATTTTCATGAAATCTAATTAGAAATGTAGTTTTAAAATTTTTCGGACGATTACTTTTAAAATTATATCAAAAAAACGTTATTTTTTAGAAATAATGCGTTTTTCTTAAAAATCAAACAAAAACTGCTGTAACTTTTTTATTTCTTTATAAAAAAATGTAAATTTTGTTTAAATAATATTATTTTCATGAAATCTAATTAGAAATGTAGTTTTAAAATTTTTCGGACGATTACTTTTAAAATTATATCAAAAAAACGTTATTTTTTAGAAATAATGCGTTTTTCTTAAAAATCAAACAAAAACTGCTGTAACTTTTTTATTTCTTTATAAAAAAATGTAAATTTTGTTTAAATAATTTTATTTTCATGAAATCTAATTAGAAATGTAGTTTTAAAATTTTTCGGTCGATTATTTTTAAAATTATACCAAAAAAACGTTTTTCTTAAAAATCAAACTAAAACTGCTGTAACTTTTTTATTTCTTTATAAAAAAATGTAAATTTTGTTTAAATAATATTATTTTCATGAAATCTAATTAGAAATGTAGTTTTAAAATTTTTCGGACGATTACTTTTAAAATTATATCAAAAAAACGTTATTTTTTAGAAATAATGCGTTTTTCTTAAAAATCAAACAAAAACTGCTGTAACTTTTTTATTTCTTTATAAAAAAATGTAAATTTTGTTTAAATAATTTTATTTTCATTAAATCTAATTAGAAATGTAGTTTTAAAATTTTTCGGTCGATTATTTTTAAAATTATACCAAAAAAACGTTTTTCTTAAAAATCACACAAAAACTGCAGAAACTTTTTTATTTCTTTATAAAAAAATGTAAATTTTGTTTAAATAATATTATTTTCATGAAATCTAATTAGAAATGTAGTTTTAAAATTTTTCGGACGATTACTTTTAAAATTATATCAAAAAAACGTTATTTTTTAGAAATAATGCGTTTTTCTTAAAAATCAAACAAAAACTGCTGTAACTTTTTTATTTCTTTATAAAAAAATGTAAATTTTGTTTAAATAATTTTATTTTCATGAAATCTAATTAGAAATGTAGTTTTAAAATTTTTCGGTCGATTATTTTTAAAATTATACCAAAAAAACGTTTTTCTTAAAAATCAAACTAAAACTGCTGTAACTTTTTTATTTCTTTATAAAAAAATGTAAATTTTGTTTAAATAATATTATTTTCATGAAATCTAATTAGAAATGTAGTTTTAAAATTTTTCGGACGATTACTTTTAAAATTATATCAAAAAAACGTTATTTTTTAGAAATAATGCGTTTTTCTTAAAAATCAAACAAAAACTGCTGTAACTTTTTTATTTCTTTATAAAAAAATGTAAATTTTGTTTAAATAATTTTATTTTCATGAAATCTAATTAGAAATGTAGTTTTAAAATTTTTCGGTCGATTATTTTTAAAATTATACCAAAAAAACGTTTTTCTTAAAAATCACACAAAAACTGCAGAAACTTTTTTATTTCTTTATAAAAAAATGTAAATTTTGTTTAAATAATTTTATTTTCATGAAATCTAATTAGAAATGTTGTTTTAAAATTTTTCGGACGATTACTTTTAAAATTATATCAAAAAAACGTTATTTTTTAGAAATAATGCGTTTTTCTTAAAAATCAAACAAAAACTGCTGTAACTTTTTTATTTCTTTATAAAAAAATGTAAATTTTGTTTAAATAATTTTATTTTCATGAAATCTAATTAGAAATGTAGTTTTAAAATTTTTCGGTCGATTATTTTTAAAATTATACCAAAAAAACGTTTTTCTTAAAAATCAAACTAAAACTGCTGTAACTTTTTTATTTCTTTATAAAAAAATGTAAATTTTGTTTAAATAATATTATTTTCATGAAATCTAATTAGAAATGTAGTTTTAAAATTTTTCGGACGATTACTTTTAAAATTATATCAAAAAAACGTTATTTTTTAGAAATAATGCGTTTTTCTTAAAAATCAAACAAAAACTGCTGTAACTTTTTTATTTCTTTATAAAAAAATGTAAATTTTGTTTAAATAATTTTATTTTCATGAAATCTAATTAGAAATGTAGTTTTAAAATTTTTCGGTCGATTATTTTTAAAATTATACCAAAAAAACGTTTTTCTTAAAAATCACACAAAAACTGCAGAAACTTTTTTATTTCTTTATAAAAAAATGTAAATTTTGTTTAAATAATTTTATTTTCATGAAATCTAATTAGAAATGTAGTTTTAAAATTTTTCGGACGATTACTTTTAAAATTATATCAAAAAAACGTTATTTTTTAGAAATAATGCGTTTTTCTTAAAAATAAAACAAAAACTGCTGTAACTTTTTTATTTCTTTATAAAAAAATGTAAATTTTGTTAAATAATTTTATTTTCATGAAATCTAATTAGAAATGTAGTTTTAAAATTTTTCGGTCGATTATTTTTAAAATTATACCAAAAAAACGTTTTTCTTAAAAATCAAAC
>CAXARA010001166.1:5000-60223 GCA_963971135.1 Stenus bimaculatus
CAATTCTCTTGTTGTCTTAGTGTATTCATGGAATTTATTAATATCGATAGGTAATCCACTATTGATGCACTCTAATATGACACGGAAGCGCTTGATTAGCTCAATATTTACACCTGTTATTTCAGCTGAAATTTCAGCATTTCTAAAAAACTTACGGGCCGTGTTCCCATCATTTGTATTACCTGTTTTTTGTTTAGGCATATCCACTAATAAGCCTAACTCACGTCTAAACTTTTCTTGAACACTTTTATTTTTTTCTGCCACTTTATTTTTATGCTCCTGTCCCCTAGCCTGCCATGTTTTTATATCAAGGCGATAAGATATATGTAAAATACACTCGAAGAATCTTATCCAAGCGTGCAGAGGAGAAAGGGAAAGAGAAAGAAATTCGCTATTTACTGTCTTTTCTAACACAACCCTTTCATTATTCATTTCCCTAGGCTTTGCACCACATAAGTAACAAGTTTGTGTTGATGCACACGAAGCTACAGCATTACAAATTTTGCCATCAATCATACAAAATATTAATGTTGCTTTTACCAAGACTTCCGCGTCATTTACTATAATTTTAGTAGGTGTCAATGAAGTTACCTCCTCCTTAACTTTGCCAACTTCTGCAACAATCAAATCCACAGTTTCCTTGGCATATACAAACTTTATGGGTCTGCAATATCTCGTAGAAGATGTGGAAGGATTTTGCCATACAATAGTTTTGATGCTTTCGTCATTCGTTGCATACATTTGGATTGGCACCATCGAAATGCTGAATAAACGGGCATCACTGCAATGTTCTTCGGAAAATTTCTGTTTATATGTAGTTTGTTCCGCGCCATCACAACCCCATTTTATAATTATATCAAGACTTTTCAAATTAGTTATAGTCTTCAGGTCCTCTTCTTGTACCTTGCACAGTCGTGTAATCGTGTGATCCATCAAAGATTGTAATTTGATTTCAGCTTGCGTCTCTGTAATTTCAATATCACTAGGATAGCACTCCCGTTTTGCCTCTTTAATTTTGTAGTAAGATGGATAAATTGTGCTATTTACTGCTTTTGCTTGATCGCGTATAATATTATACTGATGTGTTGAAAGATTCGCATCGAGCATCATCGAGAGAGCTTGATTTTCTGACAGTCCATCTTGTTTTGGGCATGCTACAAACTGTCGCGCTTTTTTTATATTAGTACCTCTATGAGGTGAACTAAAACAAAGCTCCTTTACAATGGATGCCGAATCTCTTTTTCCTGGCTGGCAAAGCTGAACTTCAGTTGCCATCAATAATTCTTCCTCGTTCGAAGAATCAAGCAGATGTTGAATTCGTCGCCTTTTTGTTTTTTCGCTTGCAGCTTCAATGTCCTTTTGTGGTCTTACGGGTTGGTTACTCGTTCTAGGAGTTTCTACATATTGGGTAGGTTCAATGACAATAACCGCAAACGAAATATTTTCATCTAGCCACGAAGAATTTGCTTTTAAAAAGCGACCTCGATGTCTTCCAGATTTCGCCCATTTTTCATCAATTTTGAAGCAATTATTGCGAATAGTAGCTTTAATACTCCTTAAATCGTCATCAGAGAGGGTTGGGTCACCAAGTTCTTCAATAATAAATCTCAATAAGGCATCCAGTTTGAAATGTTTTGCGTTAGCAAACCAAAGGTCAAAAAAAGATCGTCGCGGAATTAAAGAAGTCATTCTGAAAAAGGGAAAAAATCTATGAATTTCGCACATTTTCGCAAGAAAAAAAACAGGTTTCGTATAGCTTATAAGTGGATCTTTCATTAGAGTCTAATATGTAATCGGAATAATGCGGAAAAATAAACTAAAACTCAAGAAAACCCTGTCATTTTTACTAAAAAATTTCCTTGATATCTTCTCATTGAGTTTACAATAAAACACAAACATTAATAAACATTTTTTTAGCAAACTTACCTTATTAGTATTCACTTAAAAATAAAATTACCACAAAATCACAATTAAACAATAAAAACACAGTGTATTCATAGAGCAAAGTCAGACGAATGATGCGTGCGCGTGGTGCATTTAGTCGAGAAAATTCAGGTAGACGGCCCTTATAATCCTTGTATCTTTTGTTAGGGGCAATTTCTCGGTAATTAAACCTCATCACAATCAAATATAAGTTATCTACTACTAATTAACGTATTAATTAAACCTGTTTGGAAAAGTACGAAATTTGAGTTTTGTCCAGCTAGATCGTGAAAACGACACACTGTGCGTCGGGGCGTAATCGCAAGACGATTAATCGAAAATCGAACTTGTCGGAAAATTACGGATTTCAAACGATTTTTTACACAAAACTTCTTGTATATTGAGGTAGACAATAAAAAACAAATCGGCGGAAGCGGAATGCCATACTAAACCTAACCTAACTTAAACAGGTTAATTTTTTAAATTTTCCAAAACTATTTTTTACAGGTTCGCGTTTTTTTTCCAACTAGTGATTTATAAGTAGTCATTCACGAAAATCACCATGCCATACCGTTTCGACAATTCTAAATAGTCGCCACACTGCCGCAAATAAGTCGATTTTTTTACCACATCGAAACGATTTTTTACAGCCTATAATTTTTTTTACCAGATATATTATAAAATAAAAAATATAAATATAATTACGCCACACCCGTGGTAAGGGTCAAATAAGTACGATGTGATTACAAAATTGTAGGATTTTTACGGAATTGAAATGATTTTTTACAGTATGGCACAATTTGTTTCTGAAAATTCAAGGTGTAAAAACCGTAAATAAAATTTTTCAAATCTATATGTTGGGGCAATTTCTATTTTTCTCTTTTTTGAAATTAAAATTTATTTTAATTTACAACTTTTGATGTTTTAAAAAAATGATAATTTATATACAGGGTGATTCATATTTATATGCAAATCTCTCGAGTGGTGATTCCTTAGATAAAAATAAGAAAAAAGATTTTTTTGAAATTTTTTTACTGGTTCTATGTGGTATTTTAAGAGATCGTTGGTGGTAAAAACAATGGTCACTTTTTTAGTACTGCATTTTTATGACATTTTTTTTCAAAATATCACTCTGTATTCAAATTTACTCAAAAAGGTGCTCTTATACAAATTTGATAGAATGAGCCATTTAAGAGAACAGTGCATTTGAAGATCTGCTTGTCGGGACTGTTGTCAAATAAAAAATTGTAATATGGTAACCATGACAACATTCCCGACAAGCACATGTTTAGGTGTACTTTTCTCTTAAACGGTTCATTCTATCGAATTTGTATAGTAACGTTTTTGTATAAATTTGATTAAAGAATGATATTTTGAAGAAATCTCATAAAAACGCAGTACTAAAAAAGTTACCATTGTTGTGACCACTATCGATCTCTTAAAATACCACTTAGAACTAATAACTAATAAAAAAATTTCAAAAAAATCTGAGTAAAAGTAGATTTTATAATTTTTAGCTAAAATTATAAATTTAAAAAACAACATCAAAGATCAAGTATCAAAGTAGGCGAACTACCAAAATATTTTGTTAATTCTAAGTTCCAAGCAGCTTTTTATATTTACTAATTGGTGTTTTATATTTAGTCCTATTATTGCAATATTAAAAATGCGTAGATTTTCAAATGCGGAATAAGCACACATGCATCTTGTATACGGAGCAGCCCTCATATTTAGTACATGAAATTTTAAATAAATTTGCCTACCTTGATGTTGTTTTTTTAATTTATATTTTTAGCTAAAAAATATATTTTAATTACTTACAATAAGAGTACCTTTTCTGTAGAACATTGATCAAGGATTATTTTAGTACTATTAAAATTATTAAAAACGTAAAGAAAAAAAAGATATGATTAAAAAAAGTTGATGACCCCCCCACATGCTACGCCCCTGAAAATATTTTTAAAACCATTATTGACCGTAAATGTGTATCCTTGTATGAAAAAACTATCGCCAACATTTCGAATTAATATATCTTGTAGTATTTATTTTTTTTAGAAAAAAATATATTTTTTGAAAAATTTTGACAATTCAATGTATAACTTTTTAAGAAAGCATTTCCGGACAATACTTTATGAGTCAAAAATGCTTAGTTTCACTTATTCTACCACCTCAAAAAATTTTATGAATTAAGAGGAAACAGCCTGAAAAGCCATAGAGTTGTAAATTATTAGATCAGCTGAATTGTTAACATGTTTTATCAGTATGGCATATGCTTTGGAGCTGTAAAACTATCGGAAGTTTATTTTTATTCACCAGACAGTTTCTATTCTCCCCGTTTTACGGTATCAGCTATTTTTCTAAGAAAAAATATATAGCAAATTTGTTTACAATTTAGCGCGTGTGTGGCAGTCTTCTGCCCCATCGTCACAGTATGGGCTATTTTTTTATAATCATATCGAAATAAACTGAATACAATAACGCCATATTGTAATAAATAATTTTATGTCTTATACAGTAGTGTTTTAAAACAGTTTCCTAAAAGCAGTTTTTCGAGTATGGCACCACTTTTGCACTTCGCTATAAGTATTGCGAATATATTAATGATTACATGTTATCATAAACTTTCCAACAACCCATTGCCATACTGTAAAAAATCGTTTCGATGAGATAAAAAAATCGACTTATTTGCGGCAGTGTGGCGACTATTTAGAACCGTCGAAACGGTATGGCATGGTGATTTTCGTGAATGGCTACTTAAAAATAATTAGTTAGAAAACATGCGAACCTGTAAAAAATAGTTTTGGAAAGTTTTAAAAAATAACCTCTTTAAGGTAGAATGGCGGGCTATTAGCCCCACTCGATTAGTATGGCATTCCGCTTCCGCCGATTTATTTTTTATTGTCTACCTGAATATACAAAAAGTTTTGTGTAAAAAATAGTTTGAAATCGGTAATTTTCCGACAAGTTCGATTGATCGTCTTGCGATTACGCCCCGACGACCAGAGAAAAGGATAAAATTAACGTTACATTCGTTATGATATTAAACATCTGAGGGGGTGCCATATCTGTAAAACATGACTCCCATTTTTCTGTCACTATCTCCCGGTCTATAAATTAAAAATAAAGATTATTTATCTGACAGTAGTTTTGAATTTGAATTTAAGCCCACTGTTGCAGAGATTAAAATAATTTTTTTAAAATAATGTAAAATCAAATAAAACTGTTTATAAGGTATATTTTGTACAGAAATTAAGGATATAATTAAGGCAGTGCCTTCGCAGCTGGCGCCAGGTGCCGTTGTCGCAACCGGCACCGGTTGCCATTTTCACAGCCGGCACCGGTTGACGTTTTCTCTGCCAGCGTTATATATTTTCTACTTTTACGAGTAGGCACACCCAATTTCAAAATAGACGAGTATGTAATTGTGATAGCATTTCATATGTTCGAGTGCTTCTACATAAGAAATTCTTTGCTATTAATATGTACTCAATTATACTGCTGATAACTGTACCTACCAGAACTTATACCTGACATGGACCCGTACCGGAATATGTAGCTTTTAATGGGACCCGCCCTAATTCGTTACACAGGATCGTAATTTTGGTGAATTCTAGGCTAATGACTTAAAAACACCCCTTAAGTGATATATTTAACAAAAACTGTATAATGAATTTAATGTAATAGATATAGATACATAATATGTTTAATAACTAAATATAGGTACACAAATCACACTTTCTTAATGTTTATTTTTGGTTCTTTTCCGTTTTAACCCAATAACGGTATTACCAAATCCCTTAGGACGACCTCTCTTTTTAATATTGGGTGGCATTTTAATATTCTTTAGTTGAATTGAGTTAATTTCCATATTTTCTTTGTTACCTATAAAAAGAACATTAAAATACATATTATGTATTTTTTAATGAATTCGATAATAACCTTCTACATTAACCAAAATGTCACCAACTTCAACAACTTGTTTCGTAGTTACTTTTTCAGTACTTTGTTGTTCAATATTCAGTCCTGTAGTATTCTCTTCGTAAGTGCTTGCTGTAATATTCTCTTCATCGATAGCTTTTCCTGAAATAATCTCTGTTTCTAAATCTTTGCCTGCAATCTCTTTGTCGATTTTTTTCACTAATCTCTTTTTCTATAACTTCACTTGTTCCCTAAAATTAATTCGTATTAATAAAAATTTAATTTAATCAACATGAACTTTTTTGGGAAAAATAAAATTAAAGGTAATTAGTAACATCCAATTATTAATAATCATTAATCATGTATACTTAACTACCTCTGATCCGGTTTTGTCGCTAAACACGAAATTTTCTTCTTTGTCCGGGTCCTCAACAGTAGTCGCTATATCATGTGCGTCATTACCTCCTTCTAATAAGTTAGCAAAATGATTATTTAATATAAGATCGTTTCCTTCTGTCCAGAGTTTGATATCGTTTTTAATAAAACTAAGTCTTTTGTGAAAGATTGTTGTTGAAACTTCACTGCATAACTTGGCCATTAATTTCCCTTGGTCATCCATCATTTTGAATTTTCTATGATTGGTCATAGATTTCGGCAAGTTGACATCAGCAACTTTGACTGGTATTTCCACTATGTTTTCGGTGTCAACTCTTTCCATTTCTTCAGGGTAATAATTTTCACAACTTAATAATATATTTTCAGAATATAATCTCGTCCATCTATTTAGACATAAAGTTTTTTCATATAATGGCACTGATAACATTTCTCTGCATTTAAATATATGTCTGCATGGTAATTGATTAAACTTTTGCAACATGCATTCACAATCCAACGGAGTTACTTGCAATAACCCTTCTGAGGAAATTGCTAAAAAAGAATTTTCTCCAATCGCCGTAAATTGGTTAGATAATTTTGATAGATCTAACTGTTTTTCAACTTTTTCATAAGCAAATGTGCTTAGAAAATTACAGTATAATGAATTCACAGACCCTGTTTCAAATGGCTTCGCAAGTCGTTTATTTAACATTTGCGATATTTTTACGTCTTTTCCAGCACGGTAACTATTTATATGTACAAATAAATGCTTTATAAAGTCTTCCAGAGGAGGATATCTATGAATAACACTTTTTAACTTTGCATTAATACATTCCAACCGATTGTTTGTAGAATTTGATAGACATAAATTTTGGAACGTAAGATATTTCACCCATTGATCGATTATAGGTGCCCAGTTACTGTCATAATATTGAATTACAGTCTCAGGTACATTTTCTAACTTTTCTGTATACAATAAATTGTATTCCTGTTCCGACTTAGCGTAAGTTAACTTTTGTAAATAACACTTGCTTATTATCACTTCTTCCGTTGTAATTTTCATTTTCTTCACAGAAACTTCTCTATTAAATATTTGAAATACATGGAACAAGCATATCATTAACTTTGCATTGGGAAAATGTTTTTTAAAAAATTTTCTCTCAGTTTTGTCTTTGTCGGACATCACAACTTGAACTTTTTCCCATTTAGGATTGTTTTCCTTAAATGTTTCGATAAAAAAATTCAAAGCATCTTCATTTTCATCCACCAGTAAGCATACTGCTACGATTTCACTCAAACCATTACCATCCTCAACCATTATTAGGTATGTTGCTGTCCTTAAATCGACTAAAGAATACGTTCCATCCACAAACATTATTTCGGGAAAAGCTTCAAAATAATTCCTCATTCTCTCGTCTTGGAAGTATAACCCTTTAAAAGTGTCATTTTCGTCCACTAACAGTTTAACCTTATCACATTGATATGTATTTTTTAACAAGGTAATATTCCTCTAAATTCTTTTTTCCGGTCTTTCAAGTAAGATTGGTTAAGTCCTTTAAAGTAATTTTGGATCCCGTTTGAGTACGGATTTGATTAAGTACAATTTTTTTGTTTGCACCAGCTTTCAACAATTCCTTTGCATCATTTTTTACAGCGTTAGGTATTTTTAATCTCTGTTGAGAGAGACAATTAAAATAAGCCTTTGATGTTGGATGACTGTGCTCATCGTTTACTTCAATAACTAAAAGATGTTGCTGACATTTACTTAAACGCAAAAAAAATGTAGCATTACAGTCTTGTCTCAGTGTTGTACACTTTTTGGTAGACTCTATGTTTTTGGACTTAAAAGCCCTGCCTCCCTTAACACACGCGAATCGAATGTAATAATATTTCAGAGACTCGTTTACCTTATTGACTGTATCTGGAAATCGCTTTTTTTGATTTGAAATTTTCCGAGAATCTCGAATCCAGTATTCATTGTAAACACTCTTTTTATACAAATTTAAAGCCTTTTCTAACTCTTCGTACGATAGAAATCGGTCACCAACTTTCATTTTTAGATTAACTAGATCGATACACAAATTATATCAACCACAAACAAATTCACATTTAAATAACAAATCGGGGTTATGTTTTTATTGTGCACAAAAATTAGCATACTGCCGGCACCAACTGTTCGTAAGTGCCAGGTGTGAAATCGCCGCGCGCCGCCGCCGGTTCCCGTCGAGACCAATTATGGCTGCCGGCGCCGGTTGCAGAGGCACTGCCTATAATTAAAATTAGGAGTATATTAGTTCATTTTGATAAGTTAAGTCTATTTTTATTTTTCCCAAAAACCCATATGAAAACGATAACGTAGGGAAAAAGGCGCAGCAGGAGGGGAATTGGGCTGGCGGCCGCAGCATGTGCCCAATTGCTAGGCCCGATAACCTAATAGCGAGTTACATTCGTCATGCCATTAGCGAGTTAAACTTACCAACGAGATAGGTTAGTATTTATTTAAGTTTATATTCGAACACTTTTAAATAATCCTCTGTCACGATTAATAAAAGTGTATTAAAAACAATTTTGTAATTTTTTATTCATTTTAAACAATAAATATTAAACATGAACACTCGCTGATTGACATTGGTTATGCAACCAACAACCAACCATAGCTGCGACCTGCGACCAATACTCGCGCCGCTCTGTCAAGCAGCTAGCTTCACATCGCTTACGTTTTTATAAATTTATTTTTAATTTAAATACATAAATACATATTGTAGCTTAATATTGCATGATGAAGCTAATGATTTAGCGAAACTTCTTGTAAAATATTAATCTATGTGTGAAATAAAGTTGGATAAATGGAATTATTTTTATTTCTTCAAATGATTTTTTTTTCATAAACTTATTCCGTATTTAATTTTGGACAAAAAGGTACTGCTATACGCGGCGAGCGAATAATTGCGATCTGCGCCTCTATCGGTCGGCTCTATGCATTTTTGGAGGTAAAACTTCTATGGTTGGAACTGTCAAGTTAAAAACTTAGGTTATGTGATTTGATTTCAGTGAAAATTAAATATGAATAAATATATATTTTAGCTTTCTTAAGATTTTATTCTAGTAATATAGCATTATTATACAAAAAACTTAGTGTATAAACAGTAAATGGATACAACAACATACTCTTGATTTTTTCAAGTACAATTCTATTCAAATTTTCATCGTCTTCATTGAATTAAACTCATGAAAACCGTCACATTCAATATTATCAGTATTGCTAACACACTTATCACTAGTTCGTTTAAGCAGATGACTATTTGGGATATATGCAGTAGTTTCAATATTAATTGAAGCTTTTTAGAAATGACATTCAAACGAAAAGCAAATTTCTTCTTCTTTAAAGTCTTCGTCAAAATTAGCTTAACAACTAAAATCTTCCGTAGTTAAGTATGAAGAGATTTCTGGTGAAAATTCTTGAACTTGGACGGTTCATGAAGTACTTGCAGAAATTGATTCTAGATTTTTTAACCTCTCAAATCGGTTGAGTTTGGACTATTCGGTTCTGTAGGAATTTTATATTCCTAATACCATAAAATATGAATTATAAATTAAACGTATTGTTAACAAATTATAAATATTTCCTTAGGAAGTTTTATTTTTCATTTCCAATGAATTGAACACTACAAATCCTATCATTTTTTGTTGGTTTCCAAGCTTCACCAATGGATCTAAAATAAACATTTTAGGAATAAAGGTATTATCGTAAAATATCACATTAATATGCAACACTAATTTTTATACTTACGATCTTCTCTTAATCCTATTTATCCAAATTTTTGGTCTTTTTACCGCATACAACTTTACAGGAAATCTACAAAATTTTCTATTTTCCTGTGTGTTGGAGTAACTATTATGGCATCCAACAATACAACAAGATATGTTTGACCTTCTATTCATATTAATTGTAGTACTAACTATTTACAATTTACTTTTAATCAAGTAATTGTAAATAAGAACTACCTAACCAACAATTTCTTTTCCCAACAAAAATGCAAATTACTGCCACAGGGGGCGCTGCAGTAAAATTCGCTCGTCGCCTATACTAATTCGGCAGAACGCTGCGCCGAAACATTGTTGGGTCGAAAAATGGAGGGGGTAAAGCAGAGCTGCTACACGCGTCAACCTTTGTTCCGCGTCTCTGCTAAGCCTTAATGCGTACCCTCTCTCCCTTTTCGATGCAGTGATTTTCGATCCAGCAATGTTTCCGCGCAGCGATGTTTTGGTCCAGCGATGTTTCGGTGCAGCAATATTTCGAACAGGCGAAGTTTCCAAACGGTTTACATTACACTTTTCAAGTTTGGTACAGATCTTTATAAACTTTATGGGGTAATTCTGAACAAAAATGTTAGCCGTAACAGCGCTGTTAAATTTGACAGTCATCCTGTTGTCAAAAAACGCGCTATTCTGTAAACTTTACTTTAACTTAACGGTTATGTAAAACAACATTTTCGGTATTAAAATAACATCAATCAAAATAATAATATTACATTAATGTATAATCGATCAAAATAATAACATTACAATGATGTACAGTGTATTTTAACTCCGAATATATTATTTTATCTCGGCGTTAAGTTACCGTGAAGTTTACAGAATATCGTTTTTTTGACATCAGGGTAACTGTCAAATTTAACAGCGCTGTTACTGCTAATATTTTTTGGTCAGAATTACCCATAGATGAATTACCCATAGAACTAATATAGATGGAAGGAGCATATCTGCTGTCATTCGATGTTTTTGTACAGTCGACATAACATCGGAAAAGATCGGAAACATTCCCATAAGAACACATATAAATAATTCGCTTTTATTTAGCTTCTTGGGACTTTTTAGATGCATTTTTTTTAAATGAATCGATTATTTCATTTAAATAATTTAATAAATAGATGATATAACTTAAAAATATTTATTTATTTTCTACTATTTTTAATATTTAACTGCAGAAATTTAACACATAAATCAATATTTGTTAGAATTTTTTGTACAACTATTTAATTTATTCATATTTAACTTAATTTTATTTTATAAAATACAGGTTTTCATATCCGTAACCAAAAACTTTACTTTAAATTTAATTTATTCATATACTAGTAATATGTCTGTATCATACGTTTATATACTGGGCTAACATTAAATATTGGTACAATAATGGTTATATAAAGGTGGAATATTGTGTGCTACTGGGAATATTGGTCCATTAAAGGCAAATGGATAAAACATATGATAAAAAATATTGAACCAGTCTAATCTCAATATATTTTACTATTATTTTATTACTCCTACATTTTTTATATATTTTAAATTAAGATTTCACCTCCATCATCAGTTATGCTCGTACATTACCTTTTAACTCCCATTTAATTCATTTTATCGAAGTTTGCTTAAAAACAATAAGCATACAAAAAAAAATATTTTTACAGTAGTGATTAGATCTCCAAAAACTATTTTGAATATTTTATTTTAATGGTATTATATTGGCATTTCTTTAAATAAACAACGTTTCAATACAAACTTTAGTTTAATATTGGCCCAATCATAATAAAACGATATATTTTTTAAATTGATAAACTATATTGGGCCTTTAAAGGCAAATCGATAAAACATATTATGATAAAAAAAAATAATGTTGAACCAATCTAGGCCCAATATATTTTACTATTATTTTATTTTAAATTGTATGTAGGTATATATTTTAAATTTAAATTTCACCTAACATCAGTTTATGCTCGCACGTACCCTTTTAACATCAAAACATTGAGCCGTGTGAATAAAAATGAAGCAAATGCTTTTACTTCAATTGTGATCTGTATTTTTTGAAATTTTTTGTTTTTCCAATATGTTTATTCTATTTAACTTTTAGACTACTCCTTAAACTTTACCCTAGATAATAGTTTATAATAAATATCCAAGAAAAATATTTTTACAGTATTATGATTAAAAAATCACCAAAAAACCTATTAGGTATTTTGAAATTTGATTTTAAATAATGGTATCATATTGGCATTTCTTTAAATAAACAACGTTTTAAAACAAACATTTTATTGAAGTTTTTTTTTTAAATATTAAAGAAAACATATTTTACTATATTGGTTAAATCTCCAAAAACCTATATATTTTGAAACTTGATTTTAAATAATGGTATCATATTGGCATAACTTTAAATAAACAACGTTTAAAATCAAATATTTTTTTAATATTGGTCCAATCATGATAAAACTATATATTTTTTTAATTGATAAATTATATTGGCCCATTAAAGGCAAATCGATAAAAGATATTATGAGTAAAAATAATATTGACCCAATCTAGGCCCAACATATAAATACCTATATATAATTAAATTGGTTAAACAATATGTAACCAATATAGTATAATATGTTTATATATTGGGCCAATATAAAATATTGGTACAATAATGGTTAAATGTAGGTTTAATATTGTGTGCTACTGGGGTAACACATCACTAAATAGGCATTGGCTCAAAACATACAATACATATACAAATGTTCATTAAATAAATAAAATAATATCGCAAGATGAAATGAATCAACGATTGGTATCGCTAATCTTTGTCAAATCGTTTACTTGCAAATAAAATAATACCAAAAAGAAAAGAAAATTCTAGTATATTTTATAAATTCAAACTAAGTATTACAATAACAAATTAATTAAAATTATTTTTGGAACAATTTTAATACATTAAATTCCAGTTTCGTATAAGGTTGCAATTGTCTTGATATCTGATATCTGAAATCAGGAGCAGAAGCTTCCTGCTAGTAATGGTTCTGCAACTAATAGGGGAGTATGTCTCCTTAGTGGGATTTCTCTTGCTCTGAATGTTCTAAACTTCGAAGGGAGGCTTTTAAAAAATTATAGAAATCAGTCAATTTTGTACGCCATTAAGTACAGAATCGACAGTTTAATGGGTCAGTGTTCTCACATCGCCCTCCTCCCATTGCCATTGAAAAGTGGCAGGAGCGTTTTCTGGATAGGTTGTGTCCTTTTGTCGATAATTATTCTTATCTTGTTTATGACTCTTCACGTTCTGTTACCGAGTTACTGCATAAAATTGATAGATCCCGAATTCCTCTTAGCTGTTTCTAATCTAAGGAACTTGAGTCCTAGTAAGAACAATATAAGTAATTCACTGATCTCTCATTTCACAGAATCTCTTATTTCCTTCTTTGTTGAATTTTTCAATAATTTTTTGAGTGGGTCTGAGGTTCTTAATGATTGACGGCCAGTCCACATTTATCCTATTTTAAAACCTGGGAGGAATCCTAGTGTCATCGATAATTATAGACCGGTTGCACCATAGGGTTGCACTTACTTCTAGTATAAAAAAGCTTTTTGAAAGTAAAATTCGATTAAGGTTGGAGTGGTGGTTGGAACCAAAACATGTTTTAATTCCAGAATTAGTTAATAGCCGATCCACCCATAAAATATGAATAAATATTAAATATCTTATTTGCTTGCCCAATTTTAATAAACCGATTTATACTTAACGCTCCTGCATCTTTCGTGTTAGGTTTATATGATAAGGAATGAAATTTTGGGTAAAAAATTACCCGAAGGACGCAGCAGGGTTAACTTTTAAAGTTTTTATCTATATTTTCCTAATGAATTTACTTACTTGTAAAAAGGCACATCACTCTTTTCATATTGGACCTTGCACTTATATGCCGAGCATGTCTTAACCATTTTATGGAAAACTAACACCTAAAACACAACATAATTACACTCAACATACAACATTCATTATAAACATTTTGTAGGCCAAGTTTTCTAACAATTTAAGTGAAGTACAACAAATTTTAGAATCAAAAATAACCTAGTTTTTTTTTAATATTACTTATAAATACGTACTTACATGAATTAAACAGTAAACATTTAATAAGCAAAAAATAACACCAAATGCGATTTGAGTATAAAAACACTCACAAAAACTATACGTCAACGCAACTGTCAAATTGTATTTGCCCCCCTTTGCTCTATCTCACTTTAATTACTACGATTTTCATGTATTGCTCCTTCCATCTATATTAGTTTTATGGAATTACCCCATTAGATCTATTATTATCATTTTTTTGAGATTTTTTGGTAACCTCTAAAGTGTAATTTTGAATATGGTTGAAGATAAACATTGTCTAAACTTGTCAAGGGTTAAATATCAAACCTGTATTCTTTTAAAATAATATTCTTTAGTTTATTTTAGACAAAAAAGGTCCTCTTAATCTAACTCGCTAGAATTCACTGTTTACCCTAAAAACACTTTAAAATGTATCCTTGCTGACGACCGAAACATTAATCGGAATACATTGTTTGGTAAAGGTGTGTTTTGCTAGCGACGGTTTGGACGATGAAATCAAGGGTGGATATCTCGCATATAAAAAGTTTTGTCCCTATGTTTCACGGGGAATCTACGCGATGGCGCTGTTTTATTAGTTTTTTAGGCAACTTTATTTACAATCCTTTATACTTCCCCTCAAAAAAATATAAAATAAAATTTTACGATGATTTGGATAAATTATTCAAGTACCTACTAAACAGTAAAGAGGAAATATCTCATTTATTTTGAAATGTTACTTTACTTTTCATTAGTTTAAAAATATTTATAGTAATCTATGGAAGCAAATGTCACCGTCATACTTCTGTTTGTGGATAGATAAAATGTTTGAGCTCTAGCTCCTATTTTTGGGACTTTTTGGTGTGCATTTTTGTGTTATAATTAAAGTATTATGGCCTGATATTCAAGGAACTATTTACAACTTGTATAAGTGACTTGCAACTGATGTGAAAAGAAAGTCGCCCAACTATATACTTGAACTCTGCGAATATCACCAGTGCTCTTTTAAACTATTTTATTATTGAAATTAAATACCTATTAAATATTTTGTAAGTATCCATAAGATGTACATATGTTAAGTAGTAAATAGGCAGAAACATAAATAAATATTAACCCTTTAATTATATTTTTTTCTTTTCGTTAAAACAGCTAAAAGATAAAGAGCAGAAAAATGTTCACTTCTTATTAAATATTGTAAACTACAATGTTTAACAAAGAGGGAACATTAAATAAATGTTTAAATATTTGAAAATTATTTAAATTTCCCGTTACTTGTTAAAAGTGTGGGGGGAATCTACGCGATGGCACTAGTTTTGCGGTCCGAAAATTATGTATCGCAGATAGCCATCTATTTTATCTATAGACGAAATCGCCGAGCGGAATACTTTGCTTAGCAACGTGCAGCAAAGTGACAGCGTAAACGACACGTTGCTAAGCAAAGTATTCCGCTCAGTGATTTCGTCCTCCAAATCGTCGCTAGCAAAACACACCTTAACATGCAGCAAACTAGCGTAAACGACGCGTTGCTAAGATCGGCGACCTCGGCGTTTCTGTCGTTTGCAAATGTCGCTAACAAAACGCATCTTAAATCCGTTTTTTTTTGGTAAACGGTGTATACCAGCCTGTTAGAATAAGAGAATCTTTTTTGTCTGAAATAAAGTAAAGAATATTATTTTAAAAGAATAAAGCATTGATTTTAACTCTTGCAAAGTTTAGACTATCTTTATTTTCAACCCCATTCAAAATTACCCTTTATAGGCTACCAAAAAATCTCAAAAAAATGATAATAATAGATATAGAGTTTATAAAGATCTGTACCAAACTTGAATAGTCTAATGTAAACCATTTGGAAATAGTATCGTAAAAACACACTTTGTTGGCAGCATCTTCAAAAGGCTGTAACTCTCTTATAAAGAAAGTTTACTAAGATGATTTTTTGTCATTCTACTTATTTTTACCTGTAGACCCTCTAGTATCACCTCTTCAAAGATTTACAGGTAAACCGTAAACACCCTGTATACAGGGTGACACAGTCATCTGCCCACGGTCTATAGTTTCTTTGCTATAAAACATATCAACTTGCGGTTTCCACCAACATATAGATACATACATGCCCCACAATTTAAAAATATTTTCGATATATATTAAGGGTGTCCCATCATGGCCTACTGAACCAAAGTTATATTTTTTTAAATGGAACACCCAGTATATTATGACATTTTTGGATTCCTTATCAAAAAATAATTATACTTTGTATAAACTTTTATGGGTCTATCATTACTCGTTTTGCTGATATTTGCCATTTAAGCCAACAAAAGATCAATTTTTGAAAAATCACTGCTCTAAAACAGAAGAACATTTTGGCTTGAAATTTTGTCAAAAATTTGTCAACATCGTCAACAACTATCATGTCTAATTTTAGTTTGTGATAGTTTTTTATCAGGGTGCCTTATAAAACACCCTGTATATTTTAACGTCAGTCGATGGCATTTTTTACAAGCTTTCTATTGATATAATGTTTGTGCGGTCGCTTATCAATGGTTTAGGAGATATTAATATCCAAACCGAGGAATAGTGAAAAATAGACAAAATAGTGCTCTTGATGAATTTTGTTAAGGATTTTTTTTTTATTTTATCTTCTGTCTTTCTCTATTTTAGTTTTTTAATAATGTTGTTATACTACAAAGCAGTTTTTGTTGTTTTACAACACAAATAAAATCGAAACTTGCAATTATCTATTTTGGTTTTCTAAATTTCAGTATGTTACCAAGGAAACCCCTATTTTGTTGAATTTCGTTTTTACGCTCACTTCTGATAGCTAGAAGCGGATTTCTTTCAGCTTCACCAAGCGCTTACAGCATATTTGCCATTTCTTGTAAAAAATGCAATCGATTGATGTTAAAATATACAGGGTGTTCCATTTGAAAATTTCGTTTAATTGTTCAATTTGCGTTTCATAAGGCACCCTGATAAAAAATATCACAAACTTAAATTTGGCATGATAGTTGTAGACTAGACGATGTTGAAAATTTTTTGACAAAATTTTAAGCCAAAATGTTCATCTGTTTTAGAGCAGTGATTTTTCAAAAATTGATCTTTTTTTGGCTTATATGGCAAATATCACTAAAACGAGTGATGATAGACCCATAAAAGTTTATACAAAGTATAATTATTTTTTGATAAGGAATCCAAAAATGTCATAATATACTGGGTGTTCCATTTAAAAAAAATATAACTTTGGTTCAGTAGGCCATGATGGGACACCCTGTATATATCGAAAATATTTTTAAATTGTGGAGCATACATGTGTCTATATGTTGGTGAAAACCGCAAGTCGATATGTTTTATGGCAAAGTAGCTATAGACAGATGACTGGATCACCCTGTATGTGTATTTAGTTAGACTTGATCTTTACAATGAAACAAAAATTAAAAAATCGGGGATAGGCGCATTTCGTTTTTTTAAGTTACTCGTGGCTAAAAGATCTTTCCAATGAGATATTACTAACACTATCAAGACAAATACAATTTAAGGGGTAGTGTTCATTAAAACGCATAATAGGGTAAGTAATACTTTGTTGGAAAGATCTTTTTACCTTAAGTAACATGCAAAAAACAAAAGTTAAATCAATCGATTAGTTTTAAAGATATATTAAATTTAACATATGTTATACTGTGGATTTTTACTTTGAAATATCTTTAAAATGAATTGATCGATTTAACTTTTGTTTTTCATATGTTACTTGAGGTAAAAAGTTATTTCCAACGAGGTATTACTTACCCCATCTTGCCTATTATAATTTTAGGGGTTGTCCTCACACCGCACAGAAATGAATGGATTTTTGCATCAACTCTATTCCAAAATATGTTCCCCTCGAACCCAAAGTTGGCCTGTCCGAGCGTTTTTGCATTTTTTTATTTACTATTAAATTATCGTTGGGCCACCCGGTATATACTGATGTAATAGTTAAAATGTCCTTTTGTTTGAATATTGGTTCACATATGTTTCGATAATTTGTAAATTAAATATTAACCGTAGTATTCTTTTCTGTAAAACGAGTAGTCTATTGACTGTTGATCATCCCCATATAATGATGTTATAAGATATGTGGGAGTATCGCGATTTCGATTACCTGTAGGGGCGCTGTTTTAACAGAAGCAGCTGATCCAAGTGAGGTAAAAATTTACTTATTTTGTTTATAATTTACATAAAACCCATGATTTAATGCTTTTAGCACACAAAACTAATAAAACAGCCAATTTTTATAAGCGTTAATGTATAATTTAAACATAATTTTTCTTTATGACGTTACGTCACTTCACTAGTTTAAGAAATTCCACCAGAGGGCGAGCGGAATTCCGAAATCGCGAATCCTAATGCATATGTAATAGACATTCATAAGTGTATTAGTGTTTACTACTGGTTTTAGCTTTAGAATTGTAAAAAATGCACTATTCAATTTACTAGCTACTTTACTAATGTGATCTTTGAAGTGCAGCTGCTCATCGATAACCAAAACAAGCAAATTAGTTGA
This sequence comes from Stenus bimaculatus, assembly GCA_963971135.1. Classification (NCBI taxonomy): domain Eukaryota; kingdom Metazoa; phylum Arthropoda; class Insecta; order Coleoptera; family Staphylinidae; genus Stenus; species Stenus bimaculatus. Next base: position 23,642 of record CAXARA010001166.1, read on the forward strand.
GTCGCTACTATCTTTAATTTTTTTTTATTGTAGGTTTTCTATTAAAGAAATGAATTTTAACAGTTTTGTTCGCATTTAATAATAACTAATTTTTATCACACCAGAGGTGGGATTTTGTTTCTATCTTGATTTATATCAAGCTTGATAAAACTCAATAGGGGCGTTATTCAGGAATAACACGACACAACATCGTATACGACATGACAAGGACACACTCTTATTTTTGCATTTGAATGACAAGGATAGAATGATAAAAGTCGTGTCGTGTGATTCCAGAATAACCCCGTATTAAGTTTTATCAACCTTGATAAATATCAAGATAGAAACAAAATCGCACCTCAGGATAATACGCTTTCTGACACTCTTGTTATTTTATATTGTAACTCATCTGATGTTTCTGCCGATACAACTATTGAAATATCATCCGCATAACTAACTATATACCCGTCCGTGATAGAAGTCATTCGTGAATAACGTAAAATTAATGGACCTAATACTGATCCCTGCGTCTCTTCTCTAATAACACTGTGTTGGTTTGATTTTTTTGTAGTTTGCTGGACTATAAAAGATCTATCTTCTAAAAATGACAAAATTAACCTAGCACAAACACCTCTAATTCCACACATAAAAAGCTTTTCCCGAAGAAAACTCAAGTCTACACAATCAAACGCGCACAAAAGATAAAAAAATAATCCGGCAACACATTAATGACTATCCAGCTTAGTGTTCACTTACGTGAGTAGATCTACTGGTTCTGTTTCTATTGATTTCCCCTTCATAAACCCATGCTAAGAACTGTTTATGATATCATGTTTGCTCACGAATTTAGATAGTTGGTCGGCTATTATTTTCTCTATAACTTTCGAGAATACACTTAGTATTGACACTGGCCGATAGTTTTCTATGTTAGCGGGTTCCCCTTTTTATGAATAGGTACTACACACGCGCGGTTTTTAATGCAGATGGAAACGATCCCGTCTCGATACATATATTTATCACATGGGTTAATGGTTTCGCGATATCTTTAGTTAAGTTTTTCATTAGCACAGTAGAGAACTCATCCCAACCAGCACTACTTTTATTTTTTAGATTTTTTATTACATGCTGCACTTCGTTTTCAGTTATTGGTGAAAAAATATCGATGGATAGGTGGACTTTGTTATTGTGTGATTTTATTTTTGTTTCTGTGATTTAAGAAGTGTTCTCCAAATTGGGTAGCAACTTTATTCAGATCTTGTTCGAAAATGCTATCAGCTGTTTTAATTGATATTTTCAGTGCTCTATTCTTTTTTTAGGAGATTTCAGAGTTTATTTTATCTTCTAAATTGCTCTAAATTTTTTTTGCGCCTGGTTGATTTCATTAGTATAATGACTTCTTTTTGCTCCCTTAATAAATCTTTGGTGTTCCTTCTTCATATGTTTGTAAGCGTATTTCATTTTCTCGGAAGGATTCTCTGTAAGTAGTCCAAAGTACGACTTTAGATTTGCACTAGATTTCTCTTTATTTCGTTATTTACCCATTTTTGAGTTTTTCGTTTTGTTATTAATTATTATTGTTTTTTCGGACATGCCAAATTAAAATAGTTAAAAACGTATTATAAAATCCATCAAAGGCACCATTTGGGTTACCAGCTACTATATTGCTCCAGTCGTTCATCTTTAAGTCTCAGAAAATAGTTCAATGTTTTGATTTTTCAGTTGACGAAGATGCAGGGAAATATCTTTCTCCTTTTTGTTGATTTCCAAATTCAGATTTAGTTAAGCAACCTGTGCTGTATGGTCAAAAATATAAAAGTCTATTGTTTCACATTTTAGGATATTTTCTCTAGATAAGTTTGTTGCCATACAATCAATCTGGATCTTGCTAATTCCCGGCCTTGTGTGTTGTATTCTGGTTGGTTCATTAATCAAGTTTTTCAAATTAAATGATTCCCAGATAGCCCAGTCAAATTAGCATTTCACCTCGGAATGAGAGATAATAAGCTGGAAACTCGTATACACCTTCATTTTGGTGTTCTAAAAGCTGTCTCAAAAGTCTCATAAAATCTCGTGTCTGCGTCGTCAGTTATATTCAAGGCTAAAGGTCACAATGTTGTTAACATCTGTTACAAAAATTGTAGAGCATAAAATTGGTGACAAATTTTGTTCCAATTATTTTTTCATGCGCTCAACCGTTTTTGAGATAGAGGGCGGAAAGCGCGCAGCGCTCAGCCATACATGCTGTAAAAGGTTTGGGAAACGCTACAGTCTTTTTGTCAAAGACATAGGAATATCTTGTTTACTTTTTATTGAAATACTTGTAACCTGTTGGAGTTGTAACTTTCGAATAAAAAATAGACCTAAAACTTTTGTGTTTTTTAGGCTTAGAATTGAACCTAGATCGCGTTCCCAAAATTTGTGAATAACGATACGGGACACCTTATAAAAGAAACTTATTTTTTCTTCAAACGTCATTAAAGTACAGTCTTCTGTGACGTTTGGCAGGCTTTAAAATGTCGCTTTTTATGTTCGTTGATTCTATGGTCACGTTGTACTGCCTAGGAGTAGAAATTACTACTTTGCACTGACAAGGAATAAAAGGGCGGAGTGGAAATGAATTTTAGGCAACTAACATTGTATTGTGTGATATAAGTAAATTAAATGTAAAATTTTAAAATTATTTATTATATTACTATTTTAAAAATTTCGACGTTTAAACAAAAAAATAGCATGTTTTATTCGAAGTAAAAGAAGTTTTTGTGGCTCGCATGTATCCGCGAGACACGCAAAACTCATCCCGCAAACCTACATGCTCGCCACTCGCCACAAAAAAGTACTTCTTTCACTCCCAATAACAATATACTATTAAAGGATTTTAATACAAAAGGAAACTTGATATAATCAAGTTAATATTATGTATTTACCTACTTCTTTTTATTTAGATTGGTACTGTAACGACACATGATGGGTATATTTTAAGTGTTTATAGATTACCAAATCCCAAAGCAAAAGAATCTATATTACATACTTGTACATGGACTAATGGGGTCTGCTAATGATTTTCTTCTTCTTGGTCCAAGAAGGGCTTTGGGATTCATTTTGTATGAAAGTGGTTATGATGTATGGATGCTTAATTGTCGAGGATCTAATTATTCACAAAACCATATGTATCTGCAAAGTTATGGACCCACAGCGAATCAATATTGGAATTTTACTTTTCATCAAATAGGATACCATGATTTACCTGCATCTGTGGACTACATACTTAAGGAAACAAGCAGATCAGAAATTGTATATTATGGTCATTCACAGGGCACAACAGTGCTTTTTATAATGTTGTCTGAAAGATCCGAATATAATGCAAAAATTAAAGCTGCAATGACTGCTGCTCCTACTGCTTTTCTTTGTCATTCCACATATACAATTCTTAATTTTGTCATGCCATTTGTAAGAAACGGACAGGTAAGTCAAAATAGCAGTGATTGCGTGGAATTTTTTATTATAATTAAAAATTGCGAGGGAATGTCTGATTTTCTACGTTCTGTATCACATGTACATATATTGTATGTTCTATGTAAGAACAAAGTGAGGGTCGAAATTTAACAACCAAACTTTAGTATAGCATTCTACGGCGAATATTAAGATAAAAACAGCGATTTTATAAACTAACCAACTGAGTTGAAAGAAACAAATCTTAGTTGTTACTTTAAACATCTGCTTGTAGTTGATGCAGATAGCTACATGTTTTTACAATATAAGGAGAAGCACAATTTTATTCACCTATACCTTAGTCCTTATAACATGGATCAATTCAAATTATTTGAATACATGTTTTTAAAGTTCAAAATATTTTTCACAAAGAATTTATTGGCAACTTTTTTCGTAAAACTCCCAATTTTCTGTACCGATCAAGATCATTTTTCACAAGCTCGTATAACACCTGCGTCATTTAGCTAGCGAATTTGCGAGACCCGATCGCGAGGTTAAAATCACAACTTGCATACACATTTTACAACTCGCTAAATATCACGTTGCTAGAAACGACATTGTCCTAGGTTGTTTCTGCGGCAATGAGACGACCCACGTAGGCTACTAAAGGCAGCCGCGACGATCGTTCTAGCGCGCCCATTCTAAGCGCGAGTTATAGACGCCCATAACCCATATGCAGCAATATTACAGTCAGCATTTATTAACTATAAAAGAAATTACATTGCAATGTATAATCAGTAATATAATAAATTTCGTGTAGCTAAAATCGCTGTCAGTTTGTTATTTGCTCAAATAAATATTGTTAAGTATTTTTGTGTCTTTTTAAAAAGATTTACACCGCTCGAAATATCTTAACTGGCGCAGTCGGTAGGATAATCAAAGTCGTGAAATCAAATTATTTTTCGGCGTTTGTGTTTACAATTTGTTGATTATCCACGAACCTAGTGCTTCAAGATCAGCACAAATTCTTCAAGCATCGAAATCTGCAAGAAGAAGTATCCAACCCAGAAGGAGCATGAAATTTTGCATCTTTCTACTACTGTAAGTACGACTCAATCCTTTTTCATACCATCCCCCTTTCATGACAAACGAAAACGAATTAGTAGATTTAATAAGTAACTTAACACTACAAGAGGAAACCGAAACAATGCCTAATACCAACGGACAAGCCGGTGCCCAAGCCCGTGCTTTAACTGTAGCCGACATTACAAGAAACCATTTAGACGTCATCCCTAACTATTGTGGCGAACCAGCCACATTACCACTATTTTTATCTGCATGTGAGTATTTACTCTCAACATTCTGCAACCTCGAAAATCAAGGAGACCCTATAAATGAATATTTACTCCGCGTAATAATTTCAAAACTAGAAGGCCGAGCTCTACTCCTAATAGGAAGCAGAGAAGAAACAAGAAACTGGGGAGAACTAAAGGCCCTTCTACAAAATTATTTCGGCGATCAACGCGACGAAAACTGCTTAGCAAGAGATCTACAAGACCTGAGACCACAAAAAGGAGAATCTCCATATAAATTTGGAATGCGGTGTCAAGATGTACGAGGTTTACTCCTAACAAAGCTAAAGTTAGCCGAAGATAACATAGAGACCAGAAAAATAAAATCAAGTATTTACGACGATATTGCCCTACAAACTTATTTAAGAGGACTACCAGAAAATTTAAGAAATTTAATTCGGACACAGCGACCAGAAAACTTGGAAAAAGCTATGAGTCTAGTCATTGAAGAAGAGAACTTCAACTACACTCTAAACCGTGGTACAAACCTAAACGAACACCGAAATTATCGTCCAATACAAAAAATGACGCCCACCATGGCAAAACCTCAGCCATTCTCGAATAATTTTTCACCGAATTTTATGCAGTTCCGACCACCACTACACCAACAATCTTTTGGAAACTCGCCTAATCAAAGCTTTCGACCAAGTTTCCAACGGCCTAACCCGTTTTTAAATCCACGGCCACCGAATTTCACTCCAGTAAGATACACTCTTCCACAAAACAACAATTATAATCAACCACGACCTGCTCAACAGCTGCAGAGATATCGACCGGAACCCATGGATACCAGTTCAGGATACTCCAGGTCTTCGGCAAGACAACAACCTAGAAATCATGTACCACCCACTCAAAATAGGCAATGGGTCTCGGAAGAACTATTTTACCAAGAAACGCCCGAATCCGAAGAAGCAGGAGAATATAATTATAATACAGATGTGTACTCGGATGGAATGAATGAATACGCTGACGATTATTATTTAAATAATCAAGCGGAAAACATCCCAGAAGAACAGGATTTTTGCGAGAGTCGCCCACCGAACGAACCGAAATAATACAATTTAATAATACTTCAAGCAGCAAACTACCTTACATAATTATTCCAGAAATCAGCGCAAAATTTATGATCGACACCGGATCAAGCAAAACTTTAATCTCACCAACATTAATTGAAAATTATTATTGCAATTATGTGCAGGAGGAACCTTTTTCAATTCAATCAGCACATAATATTACGCATCATAAGTATATCGCCAAAATTCCGCTACCAAACTTATTTAATAGCAGTGACGACCATAAATTTTATATTTTTGAATTTAATCCTAAATACGACGGATTAATAGGCACTGACCTATTGAAGAAACTTGAAGCGAACATTGACTTCAAAACAAAATGCTTAAACACAAAAAATGCTGCAATACCAATTCATTATGATGAGCCTAGAAATAACACGGAAGTTAAGCAGGTAAAGCGAACCGCAAGTAATGTGCAGTGTTATGACCTGACCTTGCAACCACGCACTAACACCGTAATCAAGGTTCCTGTTCAGCTGTCTAGCGGCACGGGAATAATGACCTACAGGAAATTCCCGTGTGGTGCAGAAATACCCGAAGCAATTGTAAATGTAAACCAACACCTCGCAACGACAACGGCCATCAACCCGAACAATTATGAAGTAACGATAAAAATAACTACACCACAAAAAATTGACCCACTTAATATAAACGAATTAAACGAATTAGAAATTGAAGACATAGAAGAAATGGACCAGCATGACCTTTTCCAAATTCAAAAGGACAATCTCTCCAAATTAAGATTAGGACACATGAACACGGAAAAAAGAAACGCGATACAAAAACTATGCAGCGAATATAAGGACATTTTTCATGTAGATGGACTACCTCTGACATTTTCAAACACTGTTAAACACCACCTAAATCTGAAGGATGATACTCCAATCTACACCAAGAGTTATCGTCAGGCACCAGTTCAAAAACAGGAAATTTCAAGACAAGTCCAAACACTCTTAGAACAAGGTATCATACAACCGAGTACCTCTCCATGGTCATGTCCAGTGCACATAGTGCCGAAGAAAATTGACGCGTCAGGAGAAAGGAAATGGAGAATGGTCATCGATTATCGAAAGCTGAATGATAAAACAGTTGACGATAAATATCCCCTCCCAAACATCTCGGACATTCTGGACAAGTTAGGACGCTGTCAAATGTTTACCACTTTAGATCTGGCTTCAGGATACCACCAAGTGGAGATGGATGCCAACGACGTTCCAAAAACCGCCTTCTCCACTGAGCAAGGACACTATGAGTTCCGCAGGATGCCCTTTGGGCTCAAAAATGCTCCAGCTACGTTCCAGCGCGTAATGGACAACATTTTAAGAGGCATACAAAATGAGTATTGTCTAGTCTACCTAGACGATATCATTGTGTATTCCACATCCCTTTAGGAACATCTGGAATGTTTGCGAGTAGTATTCGACCGCTTAGGTGCAGCGAATTTAAAGGTACAGCTAGATAAGTCAGAATTTCTACGCAAGGAAGTAGCGTACCTAGGGCACATCATCACGCCAGAGGGAGTAAAACCTAATCCTGATAAGATTAAAATCATCAGAGAATATCCTATGCCGAGAACTTCCACGGAAATCAAAAGCTTTTTAGGATTATTAGGGTACTACCGAAAATTCATAAAAAATTTTGCTCACCTAACGAAACCGATGACCTCATGCCTCAAGGGAAAGGGACACGGAAATGTGAAAATTACTCCATCTTCAGAATACGTAAAATGCTTTGAAAAATGCAAAAGTATTCTGATAAATGACCCCATCCTACAATACCCGGACTTTACGAAACCCTTCATACTAACAACAGATGCATCAAACGTCGCAGTAGGTGCAGTACTGTCACAGGGAGTAATTGGTAATGATAGACCGGTAGCATACGCATCCCGCACCCTATCCACCACAGAATCCAAGTACAGTACCACAGAAAAGGAGCTGTTGGCAATAGTATGGGCTATTAAGCACTTTCGCCCATACCTGTATGGCCAAAAATTCACCATTTACACCGACCACCGATCACTTACTTGGTTACTTTCTTTAAAGGACCCAAATGCTAAGTTGACTAGATGGAGACTTCGTTTACAAGAATACGATTACAACATAGTGTACAAACCCGGAAGACAAAACACCAACGCTGACGCTCTTTCAAGAGTCCAGATTAACGCTATGGAAACAGAGTCAGTAATGGTCAACCCGGATGAGGAACTCGATAAACTCCTGTTAGAATTAGAAGGGCCAAGCACCTCGAGAGAATTAGACACACCAAGCCCTCGACAAATACAAGAAAATCTGATGCCCCCGCAAATCATCGCCTCAACACCAAACCGCGAAGAAGATGACGACATTGAAACTGTACACTCAGCCGAAACGCAAGCACCTGAAAATGGGATCAAAATCCTAGCAGAATCAATCGATTCAAAACCAAATCAAGTACACATTACAGAAGTACTCACAGAAAATTTCAGCGTAAAAGTTGAGAAGAGAAACCATCAAACTATTCAATACTTGTCATTACCGAAACACGAAAGGCCTCATCAAATTCTACAATTTATCAGAGAATATATGACACAAGGAAAGACGTATTATATTTTCTGTGATGATGAAATTTATCGAGATATGTGCAATGTATACGTCCAACATTTTAATAACAACGGACCAAAAATCGTTAGATGTACCGAAAAGCTATTGGTGGTAATTGACAAAGAAGAACAAAAGGAAATCATCAAGAGTTACCATGAAGGGAAAACGAACCATAGAGGAATAACAGAAACATTAAAACGACTCCAAAGAAAATACTATTGGACAGATATGAGATTATGCATCTCAAATTTTATCGATCAATGCCAATTATGTAAAACCAGTAAATATGAAAGGAATCCACCAAATATACCTATAATGCTTACGGAAACATATTCCAAACCTTTCCAACGATTACATGCAGATACATTCTCCGTGGGAGGAAGGACCTTCCTTACCATCATTGATGCATTCTCGAAGCTAGGTCAAACCATAGAAGTGCCGAGCAAAATCGCAACAGAAATTGCAAATGCATTCATAGAATACATAAGAATGTACGGTGTACCAGAGAGCATAACTTTGGATAATGGTACTGAATTTAATAACGAGACAATAAAGCAGCTAATGAAAATTCACAAAATACAAGTACATTTCATAACACCTCATAATCCAGAATCTAACGGAAATATTGAAAGGTTTCATTCAACAATCCTTGAACACCTCCGGATTTTACAACAAAAATACAAAGAACCAATCGAAATGCTCATGAAATATGCCATTATAGCCTACAACAATACCATCCATTCGGCAACGAATAAAACGCCAAACGAATTAACCTTTGGCCACACTCAAAATAGGAACCCATTCGACACGGACTACTCACATCAGTGTTATCAAGAATATAGCCAAACACATAAGGAAAAAATGGAGAAAATTTACAAGAAGATACATGATGATCTACTGACCAGCAAAAGTAGAACAGTAGAAGAAAGGAATAAAAATTGTAATGAGCAAAATATATTTTCCATTGGTCAAAATGTTTACGAAAAGATAAGAAGTAATAATCGTAACAAACTAACAAATAAGTATAAAGGACCACTTGAACTAACCAAAATTAATAATGATAACACCGCTGAAGTTAAGGACCGAAATAAAACAAGAAAATTAGCGCTGCGTAACCTAAGACAACCTATTGTTGCAGATGTATCTACTGGACCTATGGGTCAGTCATCTTCACGAAAATCAAGGACAATAGTGGATTACTTCCAATCAGGATTGGATCAGCCCAAAATACCGCAGACACATGGAAATTAATCCGAACAGTCGACCTAGAAAAAATTTATCAAGAGGTAGAAAAATTAAAAATTAGTTTTAAAGAATTAAAATTAGATATTATAGATAGTAAGGAAAAATCGGGATTTAAGAAAGGAATTTCTAATTACAAACTAATGATAAGTAATAAAATTAATAAAATTAATCAAATACTAAACCGTATATTGCCACACCCAAATAACAGGAGTAAAAGAGGTCTGATTAACGGCTTAGGATCAATCATCAAATGCGTAACTGGTAATCTGGATCAAAATGATGCTTGACGATATGAAGAGGCATTAGCAAAACTTCAGACATCCCAAAGCAAATCAAAAATTTTAATGAAGGAACAAATAATCCTAGCAACAACAGCACTAGAAAAATTCAACAAAACCACGGAGGAACTTCTAGGTAACCAAATTATGATCGAGTCCAAAATAGCCCAGCTGGAATCAGCCATTAGAAGTTCCCAGGAAAACGATTGGAAATTAGCATCAATAATAACTTTCAATACAATCTATAATCAGATTTTTATGGTAGCAAATACACTCTACGAGATACTGTTAAATCTCGAAGACGCAATTACCTTTGCTAAGATAAATACGCTACACACCTCCATCCTTGAACCAACAGACCTGTTACAAGAATTAAGGAAAATAGATTCGCTACTCATCGAGGAAGAAAAATTTCCATTCCAGATAAATTACGAAAATTTAGTACTCTTTGAAAAGGCAATTGAAATTAAAAGTTACACGAAAGATTTTCAAATTATATTCATCCTATTAATACCAATTGTTGAACCAAAGCCCTATAACTACTTTCACCTTTTCTCACTACCAATGCCCTTGAAAGAAAATCTATTTCAATTAATTATTCCAAAAAACAAATACCTTCTGATCCGTGAGTCTACTTACGCAATAAGTAATCAAAAATGCAAAGAAATAGGAAAACACCAATACTTATGCCAGGAAAACAGTCATCAAATCAGTCCTGCCGCACCATGTGAAGTACAATTAATCCAACATTCCAACAATTATACCAAATGTGTCTCCGAAATGGTAACTCTGGAGAACCCAAAGCTTCAACGGATCTACAAGAATAACTGGCCAGCTGTCCTGCCACAGGAAATAACGATCGACATACGATGTGGTGACCAAGAAGAAAAGAAATCCCTACAAGGTAGTTACGTGATCAGGATTGAACCATCTTGCAGCATCCAGATCGGAAGCAGTACCATAAAAGCTCGTGAAGAAGAAGCCAAGGAATTACAATTCATTTCACTACCAAAATTGGAAACGAATGTAACAGCAACCCCCTTCTCAAAGAAATGGAACCCAATTCAATTGGAGCACGTTGAATTGGATAATACCCATCCACTAGTGAACCAGTTCAAAAATCTAAAAGACCAACTGGAGGACACACCACCGATTGTACATCTTACTTCAAGTATCTGGACCATCCTCTTATATATATTATTAATTTTCGTTTTATGTTACATGTTTTATAAGAGGTATCAGGCAAGAAAACAACAAACCCCAACAACCCAAGGATGTGAACAGAACACCGGCGAAAAGGAAAGGATCTTCATCCCTTTGGAAACAATTGGAATGAGCCCCTCTTCTCGATCCGCCCCTGGCTCCTCGTCTTAAGGAGGGAAGAGTTATAGACGCCCATAACCCATATGCAGCAATATTACAGTCAGCATTTATTAACTATAAAAGAAATTACATTGCAATGTATAATCAGTAATATAATAAATTTCGTGTAGCTAAAATCGCTGTCAGTTTGTTATTTGCTCAAATAAATATTGTTAAGTATTTTTGTGTCTTTTTAAAAAGATTTACACCGCTCGAAATATCTTAACTCGCGCTACAAAATTAAAAAGTAAAAGCCACACGCGATAAAAAATTTTACTTAGATTTTAATAATTTTAAGGAAAAAAAAATATTAATTACCAAATAATAACATCCTAAATTTTACGTACGTGTAAATTTTAATTTAAAATATCGTTTTATAATTGTCATTTAAAGGTTTATGATAAAGCTGTAATTTAATTGATTTTATTGGTATCGCAATTTTCTAGATTTAACATAAAACTGATTGAAATTAAATTAAAAATTGTGTGGATGTGCATTTACTTTACATTAAGTTAACTTAAAATTGTGATTTTAAAAATGAGTAAAATAATTAAAATCAAAATACCAAAATCTAATAAAACCTATTCATAATTATTGTGATTACTTACACAATTACTTTTAAAAACTTAAAGTAATTCACAACACTTGAAATAAAATAAGTTCTTGTTCGTTATGAATCCTAATCAATATCTGAATTAAAACCAAAGAATCTACTTCTAATAAAATATGTAGTTGGGGTTTTTATTTAGACAATCAATTATTGTGACGTTAAAAGTAAGTAAAGTAATGCAAAACACTTTCAAAACAATTAAATCAGTTTTTATTCGCAGAGCATATGGAACAGGTACAAAATTTACATTGCTGTTTCAAGCGGAATGAGATGGCCGGGCCGTCGCGTCGGTCTCTATCGCGTTCACTCGCAACACGATTATTTATTATTGTAGACATTTTCAATTGTAAAGTTAAACTAGGTACATTTTGAAAATCAAATTCATTGATAATTTCTTATTTAAAACAATAAAACATTAAATTTTCAGTCCGCAGCTTTATAATTAAGAAAGTTAAACTATTTTTTGAACAGAAAAAAATTACCGAGAGGCGAATTTCCGACGTCTACGCTCAGACAGGCATTTTCACGGCTCAAGTCGGGTCACTCTTGTTAATCGTTCATTATTGTTTATTGATAAAGCAAACCTTTTCTTTTTTCTTTACAACTAATCGATATACGACATTAGAAAAAACTGATATGGTTTTGTGGTATGCTGCAGGAAACAGTGCACAACAAGTCTGTGATTTGTTTTCCGTTAAATATCCAGATAGGCCTATTCCAAACAAAAATACTGCACTTAGAGTGTATAAATTCTTTAAAGATACTGGCTCAGTTTTTAAGATACCTCAGTATGATCCAAACATTCGTGGCCCTATTGTTTCTGATGAAAAAACTTTGTTGGTCTTAGCAGCAATTGAAAACGATTCTGATTTATCCGTTCGTAATATAGCTGAAGAAGTCAATATTTCGTATTCATCAGTTCATCATATTTTAAAAAAACATGGTTATAAATCTATTAAGTATGGTACCTGTCAAGAACTAAAGGATCCTGAAGATAAACTTCGTAGAATGTTTTTTTGCGAAAATACGATGGAGAAAGCCAATTCTGAGGAAACTTTTCCGAAGAATATTTTGTTCACTGTCGAATCGAAATTTCCACTTAAGAGAAAGCACAATCCTTCAGTTGGTCTGAACGTAATGAACATCGTGCTATTGTTGCGTCCAGTCAAAATCGGGCATCATTAAATGTTTGGGCTGGAATAATTGGGAACAAAATTATTGGTCCATTCTACATCGACGGTACTTTAAATGCCCAAAAATATCTTCAATTATTGGGAGATATTGTTACTGCCAGATGTAGATTTCAATCAAATTTATTTCCAACAGGATGGTTGTCCAGCTTACAACTCACTTAATGCGAGACATTTTCTTGAGCAACAATTTCCTCATCGATGCATTGGAACATACACCGAACCACTGTCTTGGCCAGCTCGATCACCAGATCTGTCCCCGCTTGACTTCTTTTATTGGGGTTATTTAAAAAATGAAATTTATCAAAGAGACCCGTTTACAAATTTACAACAACTTCAAGATCGAATAACCAACGTTTCAAATTCAATTTCTGAAGAAACATTAAACAAAGTAATTGGTTCGTTTTACGATAGGTTGGGGTACTGTCTGGCACAAAATGGCGGTGACTTTGAGAAATTTTTATAACTTCATTTATTTGTTTTCTTTAATTTTTTGGGTTTGCACTACTTCACCCAAAAGTTGACAAATGATGAATTGGGATGACATCACTGATAATTCCCTGCTAATTGAGTTTACTTAAAGTAACTCTATTGGTAATATCTGACTTGTCAACTAAAAAACAAAAACGTATTTCTATTGTTTTGTATTTCAAATTGGAATTTAGGCACAATAATCAATTTCTTGATTATTTGAATTTTTGTATCCATATCAATTTAAATCACATTAAAATAAATTCAGATAAAATTATTGGATGGCAGGTTTAAATAATTTTACGATTAAAAGCAAAATTTTTGTCTTAAAAAAACAGTTTAACTTTCTTAATTATGAAATAGCACACTGAAAATTTAATGTTAAATGTTTTATTGTTTTCAATAAAAAATTATTAATGAATTGGATATTCAAAAAGTAACTAGTTTCACTTTACAATTGAAAATGTGGTTAAATTTTGTCTACAATAATAAATAATCGTATCGCGACAATCCGGCTCGGGCGTCTCATACCGCTGGAAACAGCAAAGTAAATTTTGTACCTGTTCCATATGCGCTGCGAATAAAAACTGATTTAATTGTTTTGAAAGTGTTTTGCATTACTTTACTTACTTTTAACTTCACAATAATTGATTGTCTAAATAAAAACCCAAACTACACATTTTATTAGAATTAGATTCTTTGGTTTTAATTCCGATATTGATTAGGGTTTATAACGAACAAGAACTTATTTTATTTTATTTCAAGTGTTGTGAATTACTTTAAGTTTTTAAAAGTAATTGTGTAAGTAATCACAATAATTATGAATAGGTTTTATTAGATTTTGGTATTTTGATTTTAATTATTTTACTCATTATTAAAATCACAATTTTAAGTTATGTTGTGTGCCCATCCACATGTACATACCATGTGTGTTATCATAAACGATATGTTTATTAACATTTTTAATATTAATTTAGTATTTTGTATGTAATTTAGTTCTAAGTAATTTGTATATTTATTGCTATCATTTCCTTAATCCTTCTATGAAATGTCTACCTTCCACTTCCTTTACAACGACCTTGTTCCTGGAAGATTATCTTAAATCCCTAAATTAGGTATTTCTAGTATTAAGCAGAATTTTGTAATTGAACATATTTAATTTAAGTACCTGTGAGTTTAACCAATCAGAGAGATACTACGAACTACGAGACTATCGACTACGATCACCCTTAAAAGGGCTGCACACGAAGAACTCACTCTCTTTCACTCATTATCAAGACACAGACACACATTTCTACTCTTTCAAGTTACCAAGTTCTAGTGAACAACGTCGTCGGTTAAACCTAGTAACTGTATATTTGTAAGACCAACTGTTAGTATTTTTCTCCAAATAAACTTGTTGTATAGTAGTTAAAGTTGTTTCTTGCAAATTTAATTATTTGTCACCTTAACTACGACGCCTATCGTCCTGACCGAGTAGGTACACAACAGTTAACTTAATTTAATGTAAATGCACATCCACACAATTTTTAATTTAATTTCAATCAGTTTTATGTCAAATCTAGAAAATTGCGATACCAATAAAATCAATTAAATTACAGCTTTATCATAAACCTTTAAATGACAATTATAAAACGAGATTTTAAATTAAAATTTACACGTACGTAAAATTTAGGATGTTATTATTTGGTAATTAATAATTTTTTTTCCTTAAAATTATTAAAATCTAAGTAAAATTTTTTATCGCGTGTGGCTTTTACTTTTTAATTTTGTAGCGCGCTTGGATGGGCGCGCTAGAACGATCGTCGCGGCTGCCTTTAGTAGCCTACGCGGGTCGTCTCATTGCCGCAGAAACAACCTACTACTATACTACGTGTGATTTCGCGAGCTATAAAATGTGGATGCAATTTGTGGTTTTTACCTTGCGACCGGGTCTACTTTTAGACGCACACTCTAAAAATATTTTAATAATATACAGGGTGTTCATTCCAAAATGACGGCCCAAAGTTACGTTTTTTTTTTACTAGCGCCATCTAGATGTCATTAAAAAGATTATTAAATTTCACCTTAAAGTACGGTTTAAAGTCATGTCAACCGAGAAATGTTTTCTGTTGATTTCTTAATAAAGGTTTTCATAAAAAATTCGACACGTCCTTTGCGGTTTTTATAAATTCAAAAAAATAAGGTGGTTATGATATTTATGCGTTACTTTAAATTAAACTAGCGTTTAGGGGAAAATTTAATAACATTTTAAATACATCTAGATGGCGCTAGTATAAACTTTTTGGTACCATTGTAAAACAATCTTAATAAGGTACTATTTTATGGTATAAGAACCTTATCAATCCATTAAAAAAAAATTTTGATGATGTCGTAGTGATGTCATGTCAACCGAGAAATTTTTTTTGTTGAGTTCAAAATAAAGTTTTTCGAAAATAGTGCGACACGTCTTTTATCGTTTTTATTATTCCAAAAAATAAGGTAAGTGGTATCACAGCCCCCTCGAAACTAGTCTTCAGAATTTGGCCCTCTTTATGAAAAGAGGTATGTTTAAGTGGGGCACGAATTTAAAATTTTTCGGAGCTGGGAAACACCCTGAAAAAAAAATCTCGGAAACTTTCGATTTTTCTTGATTTTTTTCAGTCGTCGACGACGTCAACTTTGAGAAATCACGGCTCCGTCGGGTTTTAAAAGCAAGTGACGAAATTCGACCCCTTTTATTCTAACATCCAGAAGATTGACCAGACCAATTTTTAAGTTTGCAGGTGCAAAGGTGTGGCGTCACGGCGCGAGAACGCGTACTGTACAATTTTAGCGTTTTTTTTCAGGTCACAAAAATACAATTTCGGGATCGATTCACTGGAAAATTCGACCGGCGGAAAAAATCGCGTTTTTTTGATTAGTAATTTAAATTTTACTGACTGCCTTTTCGGGAGATTGTTTTGATATGTTATGTAATTATGTCGTTTTCCTGCCCTCAAATTCGCAGTTTCAATTTCAAGCTCTTTCGACGAGGATATTGAAAATTCATAACTTTTGATCCAGACCACCTACAAACGTCGAATATACAGGGTGATGATAAAGTTTGTTACAAAATTCGTAACTACCGTATTAAATTTTGTTGAGAACAGACAGGTCAATTTTAGTTTTTAAAATGCCATCTCTTGGTATAATAAAAATATTAATGACGTCACTGGTGATATGGCAATGACGTCATCATCGATTTTTTTTTAAATGGAAACTCTCACTTTTTTCACTCGTTTTTGATAGACATTTATGTCACTTAAACGATCATATAAAAAAATGATTGCATTTGTGAACAAATTATCATATAATATTTTTTTAATGTAAACTTAAAATTAATTTGTACTATTAAATTTGAAAGATTTGAAAGTTGTATAAGATTTATTTTGATTCATTTCAATAAATGGTAAATTTCTTTACATTTAAATGAAATCAAAAAATAAGTTTTTCAAGACTATTAATGTTTGTTAAATCCTTTAACATTTTCCATTCGCATTAGAATGCGCATTATTTCAACATTTACTTTCTTTTGTTATTAGTAACTTCAAATTCATTTTAGTTTATTTTTATAAAACCTTTTTCGTGAAAATAAAAATTTCCTTTTTTGAAGTAAAAAATTTTTTATTCAAAAACGTGTTTAAAAATAAGATTTTTTTATATCATTGTTTAAGTGACATTAATTTTTATCAACATCAAGTAAAAAAAGTGGGGGCTTCCATTTAAGAAAATCGCTGATGATGTCATTGCTAAATTACCAGTGACGTCATTAATATTTTTTTGATACCAAGAGATGTCATTTTAAAAACCAAAATTGACCTGTCCGAGCGATTTTCTCAAAACAATTAAATACGGCAGTTATGAATTATGTTCCAAACCTTATCATCACCCTGTATTTTATTCAGTTTTTTTTTTGATGTTGTTGATTTTAAACGAAAGTTTGGTTGTTCCGGTAATGACTAGAGATTCAAAGATCATGAAAAAATCTCGACGGCGTAGCTGGAGCGACAACCAAACTTCAGTTGTTTAAAAGCAACAACATCCAAGAAAAAACTCAACCTCGAGTTTATTTTAGGGAGATTAATAAACAACTCAAAATTTTTGTATCAAACATGTAAATGAAAGCAGCTAGGTGAAGGAGGGGAATACAAGTCACACGTAAGTTAGAACCATTCATTGCATTCGATGTTCTTTGAGCGAAAAATACTCGTATGCACATGGGTATTTTTGGCTCATAAAATCTCTGATATTTTTCAGTATAAACGTCATATTATTTGACAAGACAAATAAATCTAGTATTTTGATTGGTTCTAAAATCAACCTCGAGTTTTTTCTTTATTTAAGCTACATTTTGTAAAGTGGTCTAGAAAACGACCCCTCATCCCTATAATTAAAGGTTTTAGTTTATTTATACGCATAACTTTCCAAGCCCCCTCGAGTAAAAAAATAAAAAAATACTAAGAGGTTGCGCCCGAAGATTTAAAATCGTTTTGGTCTATCCTGAGGATGTAAGAATAAAAGGGCCCAAATTTCGTGCTTCCCTTTAAATCCCGACAGAGCTACGATTTTTCAAAATTGACGCCACCCACGCGACGATCGGAAGAAAAGCAAGAAAAATCTACCAATGTCAGAATTTTTTTTCAGTGTTAGCGAGCATGAAAAAAAAATAAATTCGTACGCCTTTTAGAATAAACATCTCTCTGTACGATGTAACTCGAATAATAAATCGATGTACGTTTTGAAACTGCCTGTAGTTGGAATATAGCTCACGATCAGGGATAGTGTTAGATATTTGAATTTGTTTAAACCTATTTTTTTTTTAAATTTGTATTCTGTGAAATACCGAAATCGTTGGATTAGAAAAATGATGCCTTTCCTTGGCTAGCCACTAACCACCATTAATATTAAAAATAATGAACCCGAATTCCGATCAATTTAAACGAATTTTATGCGGTGATACTGATTACGTGAAATTATACCCAAAACTCAAAAAACGAATTTAAAAAAAATCTGTTGAGTTTACCCGTATGCATTATACTACCTCAGATTTTGCATGAAATGGACAACTCTTCTGAAAGTGGTTAAACTTCATGTTAGTACAATATTTTTCTTCAGGGTGATTTAAAATCAATTGCCATTTTTTCTGAACAAAATTTTTTTAGAAAATCTTTTCTTTTATTTGATTAAAGCTAACAGAGTACATGAAAGTGGTTTCATTGAAAAGGTACACTCTTCGAGGATCGCAAAATTAAAAAAAAATAGTCAAACAACTCATAGAAAGTTCTTAATACATGTTTGTTGTGCGCAGTACGCAATTTCTAAGAACACAGAAAACCTGAAAACTGAAATAACTCTTGAACCATTAACAATTTTATAGGAAAAAAATAGGCTATATTGTCCTCCTGTATCAGGGCACTTTGTTTGATCGCACACTTATGGGGCACCCTATATAAGTTAAATTATTATTATTATCAATGGATTTAGCGAAATGATTGTCTGTTTATGACAAAAATGAGAAGTTGCAGATTCCGTTGCCTGTATTGTTATTTATAAAAAAAACTAACAAATCATCCTCTCTTGCAAATAAACCACGTCAATGTTAAATTTCCCTTTCCTAACCTGTCGCGCTTTATATTAAAAAATAACCTTGATTAATACCCAGATTCTGGTCAAATCATTTAAGTTTAAAGGGGTTTAAATTTAAATTTGTTATATGGGTTGTAATGGACAATTTCCATGGATACATTATTTGTTTTAAATTAAAGGTCTTTAATTCTGACCAGAATTTGCCCATAAATTATTAAGAATAATATTTTTTTTATTTTAGGTAAGAAATTTAAGGAAGCTGGCTGGTGATTTTAATGTTGCTTATATCATTCCCTACATGATCACAAAATTTCTTAAAACAAACTGCTATAAATTTGATCCAATGACCTCTATATGTTTCACTCCTCTTTTCGAATTAGTAAACGCAAAACACCTTCGCAAGTTGATAAAAATTTATTTCCACTTTTACTTTATTTTAATTTCCGAATATGGGTTTATTAACAAAAGTTGTTTGTTTTGGTGTCCTGAACAACCCCATTCATTATTATGCATTACTTACGGAACACCCTGTATTTAATAATCCCACAAAATAATAGCAAATTAAATAAATTTTAATAATTGAAATAAAGCAAATAAAGTTATATCTTTAGCCAAATTAAAGCAGATGATTGTTGCCATCGTTGGTAATATAATACCTTAGTAACTGTCACTTCAGGCCAATCACCATTTATTCCGTAAAAATACCACACCGGATTGAATATTCCAATCCTATAGATTCATCGGATTAGACTATCGCTTAATCCGATTGTAGAATCCGATCCGAACGTATTTATTGCGGATAAATTAGAGGCTTGAGGAGTACCGGTTTGAGTAAACCTCTATATTTATCGCGGGATAAACTTAGTCAGATATTCAGACACTCAGCGTTTAAACAGGGTAATTCAAAACTATTTCGCATCATTTTAAGGACAGATTCCTCTCATAAAAAATAAGAATACAAGTTTCTATAAACATCATCAGTCCGATTTTTTTGTTTCCTAAGGGAAATGGAGTTACCGCCTTTTAAAGTTGTTGTCAATAAGTAGGTTTTTGTTTGTTTATTTAAAAACAAATTGAAGTACATATTAATAAATTTGATATTTGGTATTTTTTAAACAGTTGTGTTTAATAAAATAAAATAATCCTTGGCTAACATGATTTTTAAAATTTAAATGATGTTGACCATCAATAAAATAATAAAATGCGTTTTCTTTGAAAACGGCGCATTCTACTGACTTTACATAAGAGCACCTTTTTTTGTTAAGAATTACATGGGTAAAGGAGAATTTCTCAGAAAACAGGAATGGTGTAGACAAGCAAATAGCTTCGCTCACTCTCTTTTACATTTAACCACGGCAACTTTCGCATGAACGTATGTTGAATGCGGTACGTGCTTGGTTAAGGTAGCGGAATGTAATGATAACGGAGAATCCACTATTACTATCGTATGTCCTAGCCAACTTTCCAACGAGCGGTGGAAAAATTCAGATTTGATTCACTCTCAGGTTAGAATTCCTGTTTGCTGAGAAATCATACTATAACATTGATTTATAAAAAAATGTTGTAAAAGTTAACCACTAAAAAGTTATTTAACCTCAATCCTCCTTAAATCTATCATTTTAAAACACAAAAAAATCACAAAAACATAACCTAAGTGTATTATGATTCACACCAAATTTCGGAAATGTACTTCAATTTGTTTTGAAATAGACGAACAAAAACCTACTAATTGACAACACCTTTAAAAGCCGATTTATAACTTTACCAACAACTCAGAAAACAGAACCTAAAACCCAGTATCAATCTAGTGTGAACTGTCATTTTCTCAATAATAAGTTTGACTAATCAACTCACAAGTGATTATTTTTTGTGACAAGTAAAACGTCAAAAATATCAGCGATTTATTTTATGACGTTAATGTCAAATTTCAATAAGTTTAAAGTTGGCTGTCAAATTTTACACAAAAAAGTGAAAAATTTTCGTATAGTCCCTTAAATATGCACTCTTGTTCAAATTATAAGTCGAATCATGTCATTTGGGGTTAAAAATTAAAACTTAACCCCAAATGACATTCGTGGTGATGACAGTGAAAAATATTCGACTTAAATTTGACCACTCGAGATATTACATATGATTATTTTCTAACCAAAATTACCATTAGAATCGGTAGGGAGCGGGAAGCCTTAAGTACCAAACGCAAATTGTTACACAATTTAAAAACTGTATTTATTTCCTAATAGATTTCGAAGTGCTCTTACTCCATCTTCAGAGGATACGTCAGTTTATCCATTTTTGAATCAGTTTACGAGAAAAATTTGGTGAAAACAAAGAAATTAAAATGCTGATGTATGTAACTTACTGTAACAACAGTTAAATTGAAATAAGTTATTTTAACGAGTAGGTGAATTTTGAAATTCAGAAAGACCTGAGGTGGAAGTCTGCGAGCTATACGATTGTTTCCGTATAACGAAAAAATCGTTTGTTGAATATGTTGCTATGGTGACGGAGTTTATCTTCTTTGAAAAAATGCAAAACGTGCACATGGAAGAGATATAGAAAATATGTCACCAAGCAACTTAATCAACAAACGATAATTTCGTTATACGTAAACAATCCCCTAACCTAACCTATAAAAAATTGTGACCAGAGGTGGAAGTCTGTAAGCAGCTTACAGACTTCCACCTCTGGTCACAAATGTAACTATTTGAAAACAGTAGAGTTCAAATTCAGGTAGGCAAGCAGTGTGTCTTTAGTCAGAAAAATTCTATTATGGATCACCAAAACCTAACTCTTGGAAATTTCAATATTGAAAAAAAATTAACAATATTATCCCCTTTATATAGGTATGTAAAATAAACATATATTTTACGTTAAATTGGCTACATAGGAGAATTTACGAGCTATCTATGTATATTTTATATATAAGTTACAAATTGGTTTACTGGGTAGTCTAGAAAAATGTAGTCGTTTTTGGAAACTGGGGGCCAAAAGTGGTATACCCAACTTACCGCGTTTAGTCACATTTTTTGAACATTTTACTCGCGATTTTTTTTCAAAGTGCAGGGCTAAAATCAAAATAGGCCCATTTTTTGGATATAAATAACAAAGTGGGGAGGCAAATAAAAAATATTCGGCGTCTCTAGGAGGTCTAAATCAACAGTTACGAATTTTCAAAGTCGGCGATGACAAAGCACTAATTTCAAACTACAAATTCGAGAGCGCCAAAAGTACAGAAAAAATTGAGATATTAAAAAAAGCGCTCGTTTCCTGATGAAGCGTGGTATCATCTGCCGATCTTTTAATCGAAGCCGCACAGTTTTAGCACTTTTGCCGTCCGAGAAATCGCTAAATTTGTACACTCGGCGTGCCGGCACTGTAACGCACCACCGTCGCGCCCGGAGACTTGAAAACAGCTGATGTCCATCCCCAGGATATGAGAATAAAAGTGGTCAAATTTCGTCGCTCCCCTTAAAAATCGGACGGGGGTGCGATTTATCAAAGTTGACGCCGACGAAAATCGAAAAAAACGCAAGAAAAATCGACCATTTTCGAGAATTTTTTTCAAAGTGTTAGCGTGCTTGGAAAAATTAAAATTCGAACCCAACTTAGAATCGACATCCCTATTCACGATGCAACCGGGATTTTTAAAATCTGACGAAAAAAGCTACCTTTTTCGTGGCTCCGCGCAAAAAACGTCCCAATTTGGGGTATAAATACAAAAGGGGTGGTATCTCCGCCCCCTTAATAGATAGGTTCAGACGGGTAAAAACCACCGTCTTCAGAATCGGGTCCTCCTTAACATACTAAAATTTGATGTGATTTGGGGTGAATTTCGGACACTGAGGGGATGAATTCCATTTTTCGTTCGGGGGGGAATAACTTTTTTCGGGGCGGTCCGATCGAAAAGGGACATAAAAACTTTTTTCTTAAAATTTTCTCATCCATAGGCATACAAAATTTCAACTCTGTACGAAAAGAAATACCTTCCCCGTTTCTTACTGTTTTAGTATACAAGGTGTAAACTAGGTTCAATTGTAACTAATAAACACAAAAGTTGCAGGTCTATTTATTTTTATTCAAAAGTTACAGCAGAATTTAATTTTCAAACTCCAAAACAGAAAATAAAGTTCTTAGAAAAAAAAAAATATTTTAGTTAACAAATACTCATACTCTACTTTTGAAAACTGGTAAGGCATTTTTAATTCAGCAAAAACTAACACACCCAATAACCACAAAAATCGCATAAAGAATGATTTAAATTTTAAAATACAGAGATTTTAATGCCACATGTTAATAAATTAAATTCAAATTGTAAGAAAGAACATAATTTATTTTTAAAATAAATTTTAAGACAATTATGTTTTTATTTAAATAGTCTTCAAATTTAATTTTCTGTTTTGGAATTTGTAAATTTAAAAGTGTTACTTTTGAATAAAAAAAAGTAGACCTACAACTTTTGTGTTTATTAGTCTTAGAATTGATACGGGACACCTTGTATTATAGATTATACTCGGTACATATACAATAAAAAATGTTGATATATTTCAAACTTGTCGGTGTAATTTTTTTTATTTTTCACTTTACTTCTATTACTACCAATGATTATTACTATTATAATTATCAACAGATTAACTTTCAACTGACTCCATCTTGGTTTGAGCATTTAATAAATGAACATACAATTCTTTTAGGCGCACTCTCTAAAAATGTTTTAATATTATACAAATATACCGGGTGTCCATACCAAGATGATAGACAAACTTTGCGTTTTTTTTAAATGGAACACCCAGTATATTACGACATTTTTGGATTCCTTATCAAAAATAATCATACTTTGTTAAACCTTTTATGGTTCTATCTTTACCTCAATTTTTAATAAGCTAATTGTTTGTATGGTCTTGGACTAGCAGATAATAATATCCAAACTGAGAAAAAGTAAAAATAGACAAAATAGCGCTTTTGTTGACTTTTGTTGTGGATTTTTTTTTCAAATTTGCCTAAAATTTGTTTGTGTCTTTCTTTATTTTGCTTTTGTATTAATTTTGTTTTATAACATTTTAGACAGATGTTATGTTGTATAAAGTCATTAAAGTCCAAAAAAAATTTGAAAGCCTCAGTTCTACTGTTGCTTACAGTTCCCCATTCACTAAGATTGAAATCACCAATAATTAATACATCTTGATTCAACAATTGCGATTCAATGTAATTTAAAAAGTTAATGTATAAATCAGATGAGATATTGGGAGGAATATAAACACATATATAACGAATATACTATGACTGCTGTGCATAATTTTGACGGTGACTAAATTAATAGGTATATCTTCAGGTAGTAGGGTAGGAACAGAGATGGATTTAAATTTATTGCTTACAGCCAATAGTACCCCACCACCTCTAGAATGGTTTCTATCATTTCGATGAACAACATAGTTATTTGAGATCACCTCAGAGCTATTCACACTATATTTAAGCCATGTTTCTGTTAAAAACAAAAGGTCATAGTCAATTATTTCAGTTGCCGGTTTGAATTGATTTAATTTGGTATTAAGCCCTCTCACATTCTGATAGTATATAGACAATTTAAATTTGTTTTTTATCTGTTGGGAGCAAATTAGTTTTCCTGGACGATTTTCGGGGGGGTAAGATCCAGTTTAACTTAAAAGGCATCAAGTTCGTTTTTATTTTTAAGGATGTTAATAGCCTGCGATGCATTCTCAAATACTTTTACAGGTCTGGGTCTATTACCTTTTTTCCCCAGTCTAAAAACAGCTTTAGGTAATGCATCAGGTGTAATCTTCACAATACTTTATGTAACGGTCGCCTTGTCCATATTGTTTGCATCATCCTTATCCTCTATTGTTGGTTCTGGTATGTTAAATATGATTATGTTTGATTCCCTTCTCTGTCGATCTAAAATATCATTTATAACTTCATCACTGGCACCTGCTTGGTTTTTGTTCATAACACTAATTTGTTTACGAAGGAGTTCGTTTTCATTTTCCACCTTATCAAGCCTCATTACAATAGTGGCCACCTTATCTTCATAAGTTTTTAAGTAGCCCTGTATTTCAGTCTTGAATGCATTAAAATGCTTACGGAAAATGTTCTCGATGTTTGAATTATTGTCTAGATCTTGACCATCTAATGTTAGATTCAGATCTTCATCCACATCCCCGGGGGTGCAGTGATTACAAATCCATTTGTCACCATTTTTCTTTTTAGACTCTTTTAGGAATGTTGTAAGTTTCGTCTTGGAAAATCCCACGCATGAATGAAACCAGCTACTACAATCTCCATTGTACTGAATGGAGTAAAACGTTGGAGTTATTTTAATGTTGAAGGTTGCACAAACAAATGACATGTTTAGTGTTTTAGGGAAAATATGAGATCACTTGATATCCTTTGTATTTAAGGAAAAATGGAATGAAAATGAAATGAAATACAATAAAATGAATGATAATAGATAATAGACAATGGATAAAATGTAGGGGATCACTTGCCCTCTACACCCCCCAAAAAAAATTTTACCTTAAAAATAATTAAATTTTGAAAAATTTATTAAGATAATGTCGATAATTTTTAGAAACTTATCTGTACGAATTATTGTTTCTTACTTTTAGTTATTAAGCAATATATGCATTTTTAACAATACACATTTAGTCATTTATCAAAATGCCATATTTTATATAAAAATTCATAACTTTTGAAGAAAAAGTCATAGAGATTTGAATTTTTTTTATTTTTTTTATTATTTCTTTATACTACAACCCAAAGTTGTATTTCAATCCCTATCTCTCGAGTTTACTATGTAGTATCTAGTCTGGATACGATTTCTTTACACCATTCGTAGCGAGTGAGATGAAAAATACCCAGCAGCGCCACACCACTAGCAATGCGCCAGCGCGCGTAACTATTTCATTCTTGTTTGGTGTATACGAGAGTAAGGACACAAACGTGAGCGAGTTAAAAGTCCAAAGTAAGATGGGTAGATCAAATAAAAGGAAATATTTAGATGACATTAAGGATTTAGAGAAGAAGTTAAAGAAACTTAAAAAGAAGTGTAAAAGGGAACGTGAAATCGACGTCGACGATAATAGATCGACATCAAGTAAGTTTTAAGTTTCATAACGAAGTTTTTAATTTCAGATTAAACTTCAGATTAAGAGGGTCCTTATATATTAGTTAATAAACTTTTATATTTAAAAAATTGGAATATATTCTAATTTAAATGGGTAATTATACCCGTTTATTTATTGAGTAAGGTGAGGTAAATATACCTAGCTATTTTTTGTGTAAATATACACAATTATTACACCTAACGACAAGTGTAAATATACACTAACTATATCAATAAATTCATATGCTAATACATTGTTTTATTTAACAATGTAGGCACGCCGATTGGGCATGATGCAAGAGATATTGTAACACCGTCACCCCCGGTATCTTTGTTCGAGCCAGAGTCGCTGTATTCAGGAAGTTCGGCGTTGGAAGGGGAGGAGACAGGGGACCATATTCCGAGGTGTGTGTTAACTGCGTTGCAAATGCGTAGCCCGCTGCACCAACTGGAGGACAAAGAAAACGACGATCCTAGTACAGGCGCGTCAAAAATTCAGGTTCTGCAAAACATTTCTTTTAATTCTAATGCGCAAACAAATGACGCAGGCACGGATAACGAAATTTTAAAGATTTTGGGCGACGATGGTACCCAAAAAATTAATTATGGACCGCCAATTCACCAAAAACTGGCTAATAATTTAGAGTTTATTCTAAAAACCGGAATTAAATCAGAGGATATTTCCTTAATGATTAATAAACACGAAATTCCGGAAAACTGTAGCATGTTCGAGCCTCCGGTTTTAAATCCGTCCATTAAATCTGGTTTATCGGAGGCTCAAATTCATAAGGACAACAGGTTGATTTTATCACAACAAAAAATTTCGGCTGCCTTATCAGCTACAAGTACGTGCCTGTCAAAACTCATTGAATGCAATGATAAATCGCAAATAAAATTAATTGATTCTTTAAATGACGCGGTCAGAATCTTATCTAGTATTCAATATGACCAAAGCCTAGTGAGGCGTTCCTTATTACGTGTGAATATAAAAGAATCGTTGAAGGACACACTTAATGCCGCCCCTATAGACAAATTCCTTTTTGGCCATAACCTAGAGGAAGACATTAAAGCGGCCCAGAACATATCAAAAGTGTCGAGGGAGTTGATTATTAACAAACAAAGGTCGGGTTTCCAATTCCCTAAACAAAAGGAGCCAAAAAACTTGAAGGCCCCACCTGTATACAAGTACAAACCTCGGCAACATTACACAGGTGGGAAAAACCAAAGGCAAAATTGGAGGGAGGCCAACAAGAGGAATTCTCAATGGCGTCCACGTCTCAACAACCAATCCAATTTCAATCGGGCCCAAAGACCATAGATTGTATTAACAATGTAAGTCATTCCGCAGGACGTGTTAGTTTTTTCTTTAATAATTGGAAAAACATTACTTCCGACCCTTTTATTTCATCATGCGTTCGTGGTTATAGGATTCCAATTTGTAGTCGTTTGCCTAATCAAACGTTTGTACCAAAAGAAAGAGTTTGGTCAGTCAAAGAGAAGAAGGAATGTAAGAATCATATTAACAATTTACGAGATTGTGGAGCAATTACGTCTTGCGAGCCAGTCATAGGCCAATTTATATCTTCAACTTTCTTAGTACCTAAGTCCGATGGATCGTCTAGGTTTATTTTAAATCTTAAAAATTTCAACAAATATGTTGAGGTAGACCATTTTAAAATGGAAGATTGGAGGTCGGTTGTAGGATTATTAGAGAGGGGTATATTTATGGCCAAAATTGATTTAAAAGACGCATATTATTCTATATCTATTAATAGACGAGATAGAAAATACCTGCGCTTTCAATTTGAAAAGAATTTGTTTGAATTCACATGCCTCCCTTTTGGGTTGAGCTGCGCTCCATATATTTTTACCAAACTTTTAAAGCCAGTAGTAGCACATCTAAGGAAAAGGGGTTTTTCCTCAATAGTTTATTTAGATGATTTTATTCTCTTTGGTCGTTCTGATACAGAATGTTTAAATAATATTACTCAGACAATACTTTTATTGGAATCTTTAGGTTTCACCATAAATTATAAAAAGAGCATATTAACCCCAACGACATTTTGTACTTTTTTAGGCTTCAATTTTAATTCAATCAATTTAGATATCAGTTTACCGAAGGAAAAAATTCATAAAGTCCAGGATTTGATTAAGCAATTTAAGGTTGGGGACCATATCAAAATCAGAGATTTCGCTGGCCTTGTAGGCACTTTGGTTTCGTGTTGCCCGGCTGTGAGATTTGGTTGGGCTCATTTTAAATCTTTCGAAAGGATTAAATTTCTTGAGTTAAAGTTAAATTCAGGAAACTTTGATGCAAATATGACGTTCCCAGATTCGTTGGTTGAAGATTTAAATTGGTGGAAATCAAATTGCTTAAATCCCAACCCTGTTAGGTCATATAATTATGCTTTAACAATTTATTCTGACGCGTCAAAAAGTGGTTGGGGAGCTTATTGCAAAGGTGAGAGAACTCACGGTTTTTGGAATAATTCTGAAAGAGATCTCCATATTAATTATTTAGAATTGCTGGCCGCTTTTTTCGGTTTAAAATGTTTCGCAGATAAATTATTTGACTGCGAGGTACTTCTTAAAATAGATAACACAACAGCAGTTGCTTATATCAATAAATTTGGGGGCACAAAATACCCAAGTTTAAATAAAATTGCTAAAGATGTCTGGTCTTGGTGTGAGAAGCGTAAGATATTTATTTTCGCAAGTTACATCCCTTCAGGAGATAATGTAGAGGCGGATATACAGTCTAGGATTGGGGAAAAGGAGACCGAATTCGGTTTAGCAGAGTACGCCTTTAAACAAATTACCACAGAATTCGGTTCTCCAGATATAGATTTATTCGCTTCTAGGATAAACACAAAGTGTAAGAAGTATGTTTCTTGGCACCAAGACCCGTTTTCTTACTGGGTGGACGCGTTGACTATGAACTGGAAATCCTTGTACTTTTACGCGTTTCCTCCTTTTTCTATAATTTTAAAAGTTTTAAGAAAGATATCTGAAGAAGGGTCGGAAGGTATTGTGGTTGTACCAAACTGGCCTACACAGCCTTGGTGG
Source organism: Stenus bimaculatus (assembly GCA_963971135.1). Classification (NCBI taxonomy): domain Eukaryota; kingdom Metazoa; phylum Arthropoda; class Insecta; order Coleoptera; family Staphylinidae; genus Stenus; species Stenus bimaculatus. The sequence continues at coordinate 53,003 of CAXARA010001166.1, forward strand.
CCATTATTTATCTCTTTAATAAAGAAGGGTCCAATAGTTTTCAAACCTAGTAAAGATTTACTTATTTCTTCCAGCGGAAAAACCCACTCCAGGTGGAGCAGCCTTTCCCTGGTTTCGGCACAGTTGTCAGGGAAGCGTTAACGTTAAGGAATTTTCCAAAGGAATCTTTTAATATTGTCATTGCCTCATTATCACGGGCTTCGCAAAAACAATATGAAAACGGACTAAGAAGATGGTGGGATTATTCAATCTTAAATAAAATAAATTTTTATGAATACTCAACTGATTGTGTTCTAAGGTTTCTATCTTTAGAATTTGACAATGGAAAATCATACTCATATATTAACTGTTTAAGAGCTTCACTCTCTTTTTTATTGGGACCTGAGGTAGGCGAAGATTTTAAAATTAAAAGGTTTTTAAAAGGTGTATCAAGGTTACGTCCTCCTATGGCGAAATATGATTCTATTTGGGATCCAGATGTAATGCTAAGATACATTAACGAAAGACCAGAAAATTCTAAATTAAATATTAAAGATTTGAGTTCCAAATTAATATTTTTAATAGCAATAACAACAGGGCACCGTATGCAGACTTTCGCGTTAATTAAATTGGAAAATATAAGTATAAACGGAAAAGAAATAATAATAAGAATTGACGATTTAATTAAGACCTCGGGCCCAAACAAAAGACAACCAAAATTGGTATTACCTTTTTTCGAGAATAGTAAAGTCTGCCCGGCCAAGACGTTGGTGGACTATTTAGAACGAACAAGAAAGTTTAGACTAAATATTAGTTTTTTATTCATTTCTCTAAAGAAACCGTTTAAGCCGGTAACGTCTCAAACTCTAAGTCGTTGGACTAAATATATTTTAAATAAAGGTGGAATAAATACCTCAATTTTTAGTGGATACAGTACCCGTCATGCTAGTACATCTGCTTTAAAAAGAGGAGGTATTAATATTGAAACCATAAGGAAAACAGCCGGTTGGTCCAAAAATTCAGAGACATTTGCTAGATTTTATAATTTGGATCTTACAGATCATGACGTTTTTGCTAAAGCTATAATTCACTAAATATATTATATCCTTTTGTTTTTTCCTTAATTGTTCATTTTATAATGTTAGAATTATAATTTTCTGTTTTATTTTGTATTATAATAAGGATTTATACTTTTTTCTCCATAATGTTTGTATCTATGACAAAGTTTAATATAGTTTTGAATAAAGATACTTTATTTTTATATCCGTAATCTGCTTTAAACATCTACATAGTAAACTCGAGAGATAGGGATTGAAATACAATTATATGATTAAACGAACTTACCTTGGTAAGTGAAGTTCTGATCATAATTGTATGATATCCCTATCTCGAAGAGTTTACTCCCACCCTTATCCCAAATTATAAATAATTTCTTCCCAAAATAATAGATTACGGATGTACCTACTCTAAACGAATGAAATAGTTACGCGCGCTGGCGCATTGCTAGTGGTGTGGCGCTGCTGGGTATTTTTCATCTCACTCGCTACGAATGGTGTAAAGAAATCGTATCCAGACTAGATACTACATAGTAAACTCTTCGAGATAGGGATATCATACAATTATGATCAGAACTTCACTTACCAAGGTAAGTTCGTTTAATCATATAATTATTCTCTTTCAAATTTTTAATTTGAAACGCTACACACTTGTTATAAACAAAAGACAAACACAAATATTTTGGAAAGAGATAAAAACTTACTAAAAGTGGTTGGTACGTTGGTACTCATATTTATGTTTTCTCGAGTGTTTTCTATTATTTATAATTTTAAATAATATGAAAGGGAAGTTGCAAGAAAACTAATGCTGAAGAGGTGGTGTAATAAAATATAATTTACTTTTAATTATATTAGTTATAACTCAATAAAGCCCTATCGGCAATATAGGCAGTCGATACTTCTGGTTACTTTCATTTAATGCACTAGTACTGGTTAAGTGCAAATGATGATCATTTTCTCATATACCTCACTAGTACATATTAGCTATCAATCAGTGTCTTAATCGCAAGATTGTTACGTTAATCTTTCACTTTCATTTAAAGTCAATTGCGTTTATGTCGTTTATACGCTTTTATATTTTCTTTGGAGCGCGCTCAGGGAGCCCAAACCTGCAATTTATTTGGCATGGACTATTAAAGCTGCTTGATGCGGCCGAGCCGTCATGTTAATTCCGCAAAATTAGCAGCTTGGGCTCGAATTCCGGCCAGCTTGAGCTAAGCGAGATAAACGTAGTCTAAACCCTGCTGCACAATTGACGGAACGGATACAATACGATTACAAAATGGGAGATAGAACATCCGAGTTCCCTGTGAGTGAGCATGAAAAGTACGAATTTGTGAATTTAGCATTCCCAATTTTATTTAATTTAAGAAATATAAGGGGTCGTTTTGTTTAAATCATTTCAGAATATTTCTCACGCTCCCAGGGTGAGAACGCGTTTTTATTACTTTTAGAAAAATTAAGTTAAGGGATTTGTTGTTCTAAAATCCACATTTGTTAACTATAATATTTGTATTTTATTGAGTCTAGACATCGGTTGAGGGGGTGTCCTTGTACGCGTTATAAGGGATGTTCTCAGCAGTGCTGGAAAACCCTGAAAATTTTCGAAGAGTTCGGTTCTAGGTTCGGTTCCATTAAAAAAAATGAAAGGGTTCGGTTCCGTGTTAGGTTCTATTTAAAAAAAATGAAAGGTTTCGGTTCCGGGTTGGGTTCCAAAAAAAAAGTTTGGAACCGGGGTTCCAGGGTTCGGTACCGGTTCCGAAATAAAATTGAAACCCCGATTCCGGAGATCGGTTCCACAAAATATCGGTTCCAGATTTTAATATAGGTGTTTATGTTCTTAACTTCCAAGCTTATAAATTATAAACAATCTAACTTATTCTTTATGGTTTTGGTTTTGAGTTGAGGTTGAGACTGAGACGTACTCGAAAATTGTACACTATAAGAAAAATAAAAACATCGGGCATCTGCTAGCACAATAAAAAGAAAACGCGCACGTGCGAGCTGAATCAAAATAAAATTTTAGACCGAAAATAAAGGAGATATGATGTAACAATGGGAACCCCAAAACCCAATATTTTTTAAAAGGATCCGGTTCCGGTTCAGGTACCGAAAATTTTAGATTAAGGGTTAGGGTTCCGGTTCGGGTTCCGAAAATTTTAGATTAAGGGTTAGGATTCCGGTTTTAAATTTTTGACAGGGTTCTTGAGGTTCCAGGGTTCGGTTTCGGTTCGGTTTTCCTGCACTGGTTCTCACGCGTTGTTTATACAATGATTTAAAATTATTTTGTTTAGTTAAAATATGAATTAAAATTTAAACAAAACGACTTAATAATATTGTAATTTTATTTTTAATTTACTTAAATTTATTACTATATATTGGTTAACACCGCTTTTGGATGGTTTTACAATTGTAATTTGTAATACAATTAATTATATTTGAAATGTCAGCAGACTAAATAGTCATATTGGTTTATTTTGTTTGTTTAGATGTTTTAGTAATTTAAGTTAAAGCTCAAAAGTCAGAAATACATTATTACAAAGAACTTAAGTAAATTCACGCGTAGGGTTAGATCATAGGCAACCCCCTTTTCTAGTTTAGTTCCCGGGTAAATGTGGTATGCTCGTGTGTAGAGGGCGTCTTAAGTCTTTTGACTTAGCGCCATGTTTAAACCACCCCCTGATTAAGCTATAAAAGGGACTGTTCTTTAATTTTATTTTAATTTACGCCGTGATTTTAACACGTTGTTAAGTTATAAAGTAGTTTTGTTTTATTTTCAATATATCGATTTCTGACCGTTTTTTTTAAGTTCATATATTTTTTTTTATTTTCAATTCTTTTTTTTCTGTGTAGTTTTTTATTATTTTACTTTTTTTACGGATTGAACCTGGACTGGGAGTAGTCCGACATTAATTGTACTTGGTTCCTGGAAAAATTTTAGAGATGCTTGGAACAAAAACCAAATTTAACTTACTAATATAACTATATTCTAATTGTTGTATTTCTAACATTTTTCCTCTGACTACTGGCCAATTAATTTACCTCTGTAAATTAACCTTACGCATGACCAGGTATTGAAAGATTCTCAACCAAGTGTATCATATTGGCCTGAGTCAATCAGGTATCTGATAAAGGTGTAGCTATCACCTTATGTTTAACATCGCTTAACTCGCTCAATCTAACAACACATTGTAGACAATAAGTCTCTACAAATTTCGGACGTCCTATTATAGGCGATAATTTGGATCTCCCTATCATAAATTTTCAAAAAGACATCTTTAAAATCTGTACGAATAGTATAAATTTTAAAGAAATCTAACTTATTATTCCATTTTCGGAATACTGACTAAATCTTACTTATAAATAACAGCACAAAAAAACTGTCCAGCTTCAGTAGTAATTAAACTATTCCCAAACAATCATTTTACTTACATCAAACATACAACTGAAAACTAAAATTTCTTAAAATGAATAAACCGAGTTGTGAAACAATGCTTACTTTAAGTATAGAAATAGCGGCTACTGTATCAAATAAAATTTAATTAATCTGTCTTTGTCGGGACCCTTGACGAGACAGTTTTCGAGTTTAAAGGACATTTTTGAATAACATGTCCAGGTTCTAGACATTGAAAACATAAGATTTGTCTACCTTTAGGACAGTTAAAACTCCTATGGTCTTTATCACCACAATTCCAACATCATTCTGACATATGAGGGTACTTCTCTTTAATAAGCTGACCAGGTGTTTTTTTAACAAAAGTATTAATTGACTTATTTGCTGATTTAGTTTTTACTGAAAGCTGATTAATATGAGCTTTTCTGAACATGTCCGCTCTTGTCTCTTTTACCATACGACTAAACATTGTTTCACATTCCTCAGCATAAGGAAGAGCCTCCTGAACACTAAAAAATTGATTTCGTTTCTTCATTATTTCATTGCAAAGACGAGTATCTATATCGTCAAGAAACTGTTTAAAAACTACATGATTTCTAAAAACTTTAATGTGTACAACAAACTGTCCTGCTACAATTGCTGGATAAATCTTAGAAGAAACTGACTCTAATCTCATAATAAATTCAGAAAGCTTTTCATCTTTCTTCCTAAACATTTTATCTAAATCTTTATCGGAATTACTTTATATTTTAGTTCCAAAATTATCTAATAACCACTGTTTAATTTCTGTATAATTTTTGGGTTTCCTATCTGGGGCTGGATTCCTGAAATCTCACACAGTGAATGTTAAATTCACCTTCCTCGAAGCGCATGCGTCAAAATCTCATCGGGGAATCCAAATTCACTTGGTCTGAACCAGGCGAATCAAGATTCATGAGTGAAGGTTTGCGCATGCGCTCGAGGAAGGTGAATTTAACATTCACTGTGTGTGATTTCAGGAATCCATGTCCTGACGGAGTTTCATAAAAATAAGTACGAACCTTTCCCTTCAATTTCATTCTAACTATGTTAAAGGCTTGTGCTTGATTCCAACAAGCACCATCAATAAACATTTGAACTTCCTCAAGAAATATTTCAACTTTAGAATTACCTGAAAATTCTTCTATCATATCGGGATTAAATACAGTATGATCTGCGGCTACATTTGAAGAATTTAATCTATATGGGTTATAAGTGGGCCTAGTATTCATTAAATTATCAAAATAATGTTTAATTTCTTGCATTTGAGCGTCTGGAGTAGAAAAGATTTGTTCGCCTTTTTCAGAGGGTGCTAATGAAATCGGTGGTTCATTAATATTTCGCGGTAAAGTACCAGTTGCTGTACTAACTGGTGTATTACCAATATTTAAATTGAAATTTGCCGCGGCTCCCGCTTGAGAGTCAGAAGGATCTAAATTCATCTTTTAATATTTAATTTAAAAAAATGAATAAAACTAAAGGTGGGGCGAGATTAAGGGACGTTCCTAGCAGCACGAAAGCATCTGCGTATTGGCTGCCTTAGCATTCCTTTTGTGTACCAGTTTTCGGTGAAGCATGTTGTACTTTTACAACTGTGGACATGCTTGAGAACGGGGAAGTTAATGTTTATAGCCCGCTGCACAATTGAGTGAGTGAGTGAGCTTGCAATTTGTGAATACTACGTTAACCCCTCAGCTAACCCTGGGTCTAGATGATTAAAAAAAGAAATTACGAAACGATAAGGCAGCGAATAAAATTATTAAATTTTAATGGGTTCTTTTTAAAATGGTTGGGTTAAAGTCTCAAATAACTAAAAATTTTAATAAATACAATTTTAAAGACCCTTTGGAATTTAAACTACAAAAACAATATATTAAACGACCAATGCTGAGAATTGTAGTTTTCTTGCTTTCATTTAGAAGATTAAAAAAAATGATCTTCTCCTACCTTATTCCCTTGTTGTTAAGTTGATGGGGTCACTTATTTAAAATTAACTGTTCTAAGGTAATTTGTTTCTTATAATTACAAAAGAAAAATTTGAATATGAAATTCGAAGCTTGAAAATAAAATAAAATAAATTGAACAATAAAAATTATTTATTCAATTAAATATATAAAAAAAATATATATATAATTAAAATAAAAAGTAAAATAATAAAAAACTACACAGAAAAAAAAGAATTGAAAATAAAAAAAAATATATGAACTTAAAAAAAAACGGTCAGAAATCGATATATTGAAAATAAAACAAAACTACTTTATAACTTAACAACGTGTTAAAATCACGGCGTAAATTAAAATAAACTTAAAGAACAGTCCCTTTTATAGCTTAATCAGGGGGTGGTTTAAACATGGCGCTAAGTCAAAAGACTTAAGACGCCCTCTACACACGAGCATACCACATTTACCCGGGAACTAAACTAGAAAAGGGGGTTGCCTATGATCTAACCCTACGCGTGAATTTACTTAAGTTCTTTGTAATAATGTATTTCTGACTTTTGAGCTTTAACTTAAATTACTAAAACATCTAAGCAAACAAAATAAACCAATATGACTATTTAGTCTGCTGACATTTCAAATATAATTAATTGTATTACAAATTACAATTGTAAAACCATCCAAAAGCGGTGTTAACCAATATATAGTAATAAATTTAAGTAAATTAAAAATAAAATTACAATATTATTAAGTCGAAGATACCTCTCTTTTTAATATATTTTATTATTATTAAGTCGTTTTGTTTAAATTTTAATTCATATTTTAACTAAACAAAATA